>OZ032116.1:5107323-5234823 GCA_964026355.1 Pseudorhiza aurosa
AATACAGCGCCTTAACCACTCGGCCACACTACCAAAACGACCAATTACTTATAACAAGACATTTTCTCTCAGATTTGGTAGGTTGTGGCATCATGGTAAGCAATACAGGGACATTTAGGAAAGAAAATATGGTTCCTCGTGCTACAGCAAGGGAGTATACTAGAGAAAAACATTAATGCATTTGGCATTTCTATTGGTCATTCGAAAATGAGGAGATTAGTGTTTCTATTAAACGTTATTAAGCCTGTCCGTTCATGCGTTGTTAAAGGTAAAAAGCCGAAATCTGGAAGCGGTGAATACTTGCCTGATGACTCAATCTCTGTATTTCTGCATCCCTTTCCTGCGGAGAAAAAGTGAGAAAACTCCCTTTGAAAACCACCAGTATGGGCCTTTGCTAGTTAGAAACACCCTGCGTCGCATACTCGATTTCGAGCGTAGCAGAAACCAGAGACAGGGCTCTGAGTTTTTTTTCTAGAGAAATGGAATTCATGAGATGATTTACCGTTGCCTTCCTCATAACAATGGCGTTTTAAAACTGGCACATGGAGGAATCGAACTGATAACCCCTGTATTATGAGTCCGCATGCTTAACCACTACGCCACGGCACCACCGCTTCACACTTGCTAGTTAGAAACATCCTACAGTTAGATGAATATCCAAGCGAATAAGGCGATCAGAAAACCATTTGCAAGGAGTAATTCACGCGATAATAGGATATATCAGATGCAGAGGCATTCGAAAGAGGGCATTTTGCTGCAAAAAACAGTATGGGCGACGGTATTAAATGTGTCACACTTCTCATTAAAATGATGTACAATGAAGGATGTCACGAGTGTGTAGCAGTGACTCAACACAACATGCATCGATACAGTCAGCTTTGAACCGTATGTAGGGAGCTTGTAATCCGTTCTAAATAAAAGGACATACTTGCAAAATAGATACTGTTTTTGTTTTTTGTCTCTGCAAATCCTCTTTCAACAGCGCCAATTCCTATGAAGAGGGAAGCCGGTGAAATGTCTATTTCATATTAAGTGGTCAGGCTTGAAAATAGCAAAATATCTCCATGATACACAAAATGAAAAATTTACAAAAGCTTGTCCAAAGTCGGTACACAAATTCCCCACTGCAGTAACGTGGTAGCTTTTCCACACCAGCCATCAGCAGCGATACCTGGAGAACGCCAACTGGCGTAGCATGCTCCCTGAATAAAAAAACCGTCGACATTAGCAGGTTGATGGAGATGGTTGCTTCTGTTGACGTATGGTTCAGGCACCTGTAGGTGTTCATGTTTCGAAGTGGTGGGAGTATTCGAAAGTTTTCACATTTTGCGAGAATATGAAGTTTGATAAATCCTATAAGGTATGCATATAGAGTTTGACAGGGGATTCTCATGCAGCATGCATGAAGCGACAGAAATAAAGGAGCTGAAACCAAAAACGGACTTCTTCCTTCTGTATTGTTATTCGAAAAAGGCAATACACATTATTTAACAGGAAAGCTGATGATATTTGTGAGCCTCGCCTCCAACTATCTCATACTCATCTCATTGATTCCTTATTCTAACTCTCAAAATCAAAATCAAAGCATAGATTGAGAAAGATTTATAATTTGCCAAAATGGTGGTGAAGAGGCTTGCTTTCTGAAACTGCAAAAATAAAATTTCATCAGCAGTGAAAATTTCCGTTCACCTCATGACTCCCAACAAATGGGATTATAACATCACTGGAACAGCCCTGAACTAAGCCGCCATTGTAATAAAACATTGAGTCCATTACGGCAATCACCTCGACCACTAAAGCTCATCTACCCACAATCCGAAAGGCAGTCCTGCGATCTCAAGCAACCAGTATATGTAAGCCTTATTTATGTCACAAAAATGGTCTGATTGATGATCAAGATACTTGTATCAGTCAAGAAGAACAGCTTTTATTTTTAGAAATAAGACTTCTTCCTTCGATCGTTGTAACGCAGATGGAGAAGCGATTTGTGTGACCGGCAGACAAAATCCTTATTCCAATTAAACACTAGAATTCCTGCTTGGAGAATAACCCGCAATTAATGAAAAGTGAAAGTACAGACGGTGGCTTCAGTAGATCCCCAAGCAAGACCTTGGTTGATTCTGAAAGGAAAACTCTGATTTCTGCAAAAGGGGGGACATGTCTGTTTCAAGCTTACAGCAAGATTATCATGCAATAACCACAAAACATTTAATGGATCTATGAAGCAATAAGGACAGAATAGACAAGAGCCATGTTCTTCAATGAAAATGACATGACGCTTCACTATGGAGAAAACTGCTTCGCAACTAGGGTCTAGGAGCAAATTGGCAGAGAAGAACATCATGAGCCACGGAATTGTGAGATACGGTGACCAGTTCCTTGCAGTACCCCTTTTTACTACCCTGTGTTTTACTCCAGGTAATACTGAGTGGACAGATAGAGGACACCCAGAATCGTGTGAACGAGCATGCCTGGAACCTAGCGAAGAATACACGTGCTCTGACCACTATACTACCTTCTCCGAGCTTGGCGATGCTTTTCTTGAAACAATTACGTCTTTCAACTAAAACCTTTCGAGTAGTGTTCACACGCAAGAACTGTTCAGACAGAAAGGTCGAGCTAGTGACGAAGAGTATGACAGAGATGAGCAAAATTCAACACCTCTATAATAGGATGAAAATCAAAACGAAAAATTGAGCTCTTCCGGAGATGCATGTGTGTGTGAATTCATAGAACAAAGCGTGGCTAGCGGTCATCACTGAATCATGAAATACATTATTAATAGAGATGGATTTATCCATGCCACGAAGATCAGCTCTGAGTTAACAAGATTGGCATAAAGATGAATGAAACTGGCACATCACATCTATATTTGTACTAGATATGGAGCAAAAATAGACAAGACGGTGGTAAGCAGCAGCATCGATAGTCGCAAAGCTCAACACAATTGCAATTAAGTTCGTGCACTTTGCCATACTTTCCGTAGCAGCTGAACTATTTGCAACTGAATCAGCTTCGAATCCTATAATCAGCACAAAGCTAACGTGGCCTAGTAGCACATTACACCATAAGAAGCTAAATCAAGTCCAAAAATTTAGCATAAGAAGAGTACTAAAGATAGCCATCCTCTGGTTAGCTCTGCCATGCTCAATGAGAGCGAACTGATACTGGATTAAGCCCTCCCAATATCGCTTATAAAAGCATGACAGCCAAGTACATCTCAATAACTGTTGGTAAACTGGTATCCCTCTATGAAACGGAGAACCTTCAGTTGTTTTCATTGGGATAATGAAGTCACGCTTTTCATTTGACACTCATCAAAGTATCAAACGTCCATTTCATCCATCAGCAACCAGTTTTCAGATATAAGATGGACGTTTCAGCGCTGAAGAATAGCTTGCGAATTAGATCCTCGGAAATCTACTAACAAAAAATCTTCTACAAAAATTGCTCTACAAATACTGTTCTACAAAAACTGATTAGCATTTGATATAAAAAGTTAAAAGTTTTATCTAAAGTTTTGGAAATTTACCTGTGAATTCCTCGTTAATTCTTCTTCTAGATGCTCTCGTTTAGTTTGCTCTTCTTGTAAACATTTCTCAAGATTCTCAACTAAAGTTTGATGCTCCTCCATTTCGGATTGGCTCTGCTGCTCCGCTTCCTAAAATCGATGGGATATATAGAGCCATGATCTAGTGAATGGGCACCTGACGTAGTACTAAGGATAACGTGCGGCGAGGAAAGGAACTGGCCATCCTACCTCACCATGCCATGACTCAGGTGGTACCTCTCTACCTAGGTTCTCACCAAAGCTCGTTCCGAATAGTTGACTCAATTATTACATGTGAATAAAACGTGCAGTACACAGCGCTAATGATTGATGAAAGTCAGACCGCACTTGGTTATTGAGCTATCAATAGAAGCAATTTAATAACTTCCAAGGATATAATCGAAAAATTCGTCCTGGAATAGAAAGTCCTCCGAACAAAAGAAGAATTCTCGATTATTTTGAGATCATTCCCGAGTACGAAGGCTCAAAGGGAGGAGAGAGCTTAAATTGTAAAGGACATACAACTTGGATGTGGTATAACGATAGCTCAATTATCAGGCACGTGCTAATTGACTCTGGTGTCTTTGGTTGGAGCCTAGTTCCAGCTTAACTTTCATCTAAAGTGAGGATTCGCTAGACATGTGTTCTTCCAAGCGTACAAACAATTAATTGCGACCACCGAAAGAAAGGGCCAGGGCAATGCTTGATAAGCATGGATTTTAAGAAAAATATCTTCCAAGGGTTGGGATTGTCAGTCAAAGGTAATGACTGTAGCTGCAAAAATGATAACTGCTGGTGCTTTGAAAGAACACAAGAGACAACAAATTCACACGAGATGTTGTGTTGTTTGGAATGCTAGAGCTCCGACATATGAACTCATTCAGTAAACATATCAGCAGTTTTCTGGTAGTGGTACGAAAAGACGCTAAAAAGGTCTTGCGGATAGATGTCTTGTTCTTTCAGTTAATCTAGAATCGCTATTCACCTGGTTTTAGTAACGCAATCACCTTGGCAACTTCTGTGACTGTTGCTTAGCAATTGTACAAGGACTTCCTTCTATTCTAAAATAGAGATCAAACTTACGTAAAATTCCACGCGTAGCTGTTCCCATTTGTACTTAGCTTGCTGCAGTTCTTCTCTTAGGAATTCGCGCTCTTGCTTCACTTCTTCGAGCTCAGTAAAAACGACTGGTGACGCCTCAGTGCCAACTGATCCTTGTTTCAACGAAGTTATCAACTTTTCTTTGGCCTACGAAGAAATCCACGATATAATCATTTGCTATTGCTGTGTCCTTCAGAAACATTCACATAAAAACATTTGGCATATGCTCAAAACCCTGCCCTCACCATTGAACATCTCTGTTCCTTATGCCTTTTGAGTTCTCAGCTTTGAGAGCATAGTGAATTGTCGCATTTGGTAGCACTGTGTGGTTTACATTTTAGGCCATGTCCACATTGCATATTGCAAGGAGTGAAAATTGAAATGATATTTTATGAAAGAAGATCAAGAAGATCACGAAGATCACGAAGATCACGAAGATCACGAAGAGCAGAAGAACGGGGCACTCTTCCAGAAAATCACGTGGCTTAGAACCTTCGAATCGAGAATAAAACTCAACTATACTTTTTACTTGCCACATCGGCAATCTACAAACGGCTAAATCCTTACGAATATCATGGAAAGAATCTCAAATTTTTCTTATGTTGATGGTGCAACTACTACCTTAATAACAGATGATCGCTAAGGAGGGGCAGGAATTACATGAAATGGGATCGAAGCGTAAACATCTGATCCCTTCAGTGGCTTATGAGTCTTTATATTGGAATCGAGTGTATCCAGCACGAGGCTTTTATCATTATTTGCACTTTCGGAAAAAATCGGCTTCTTAAAACAGTATCAGCAGGTGTGGTCTTCAGACTTCTTTGTTCTTTTCGTCTCCGCATACAGCTGCGCTCCTCAGCACATAACAGAGTCTTTCGACTATGAAGATTAAACAGCCCTCGGTTGGAATCTGCTTCTTTGACTGCGCACCGTAAATTATTGATAACAAACACTCCAAAGTAGAATCAAAATATGCAACTGCAGATATCACACTGCTTCTTGTCCATTCATTCCTTCATTTGTCCATTCATTCAATCACTCACCCATTCATTCATTCTTCGCTTACTGAGTTACGCTTCATCCACTTGTCGAACCTAACTTCGCATTCTCACACCAAAAACGTATTGTTACATTCATTCGCTCGTCTAATTGCAATCCTCGTCACATTTATTCACTTTCTTATTCCTTCATTTCTAAACAAATCTATCTTTCACTCATTTATCAATCAATTTAATTAATCAATCGATCATCAAACTATTCATTCATTGAAGCACTCACTTCCAACTAGGCTCATTCCACCTTTATGTCATTTATTGCCACACACTTTTCTAACTATACACAAAAACCATATCGATGACTAGCTTCGAATCGACAAAAGGGAGGTCATATCTTGGTCCATATCAAAGATGGTGATATTGCGTGCATTGGAAAATAAACTTGAAAACATTTTGCTGCCATTTGCCCTTTCGATCCGACCCGCTGAGTTCAAAATGAACTCAAATTGAATGTGTGGAAAATTCAGATAGTCAAACCTGCAATATTCTTGTCGCTTTGTCTTTGTATTCTTTCAGGTCACGTTGTGCTGAATCAGCCGAATCCTTGGCTACTCGGAGATTGTGATCCAGGTCCTTCGTTTTCGCTATGAAATTTTGATAAACTGATTAGAAGTTCTGGCATGGAAGAGCAAATAAATATGAGATACAAAAGTTTGTAAAAACTGCCCTAAATTGAATCCTCCAAGTAGCAAAACATAAATCTAATATCAATTGCAGGTCTTAAGCTCTTTTCGTTCACCTGTTTCAAAAAATTTCCGACCTATTGGCTAAACTCACAATATAACCATGCCAATTTTCGATTGAATAAAAACACCAAACAATTGCAATTGGATGTTCTACATGCCTAAGTTGAAAGAGCTTCTACTTAACCTAAATCAATGCAGACCACTGTCAAGGTTTGAAACGACTATATGCTTTTCTGGACCCTGTTAATGACAGCTGATAGTGACTTCGTCGTTGACAATGATTCTTGTTGAATCACAACAAGATCGTGTCGGATCAAAGCATACATAAGCAAACAAATAACTATATATTGAAGCAACAATATACTTCTATAGTAAGTTGTGTTGGGGAAAGGCCATGACGAAGAAAATGTAAGGCTAAGAGTAGAGGGAAAAAACATCAAACTTATCTTCATTTTAGTAAATTATGCTGAGGGAAGGCCAAGGGGGCCAATATAAAGCCCCAATAATGAAAAAAAGAGGACAATGAAAGGCTAAGAGAAGACATCTAAGAGGGGGATCAGATCAAGTTTACTGATCTTAGATTTGAAAATTGGCAAGCTTTAGGATTCAGGAAAGCATGGAGGTAGCCAAAACTATCCAGTCTCACTTTTTATAGGTTTATAATCGTCTAAAAATGAGGCAACATTCCCTTTTGGAAGGTTCTTCACGTAATCATTTAGTAAGAAATGAAAAGAAATTTGTCTTCCTATTCGTCGCCTCGTGCGCCTACAACCACTCAATCGGTTCATTCACAAATTGAATTTTCGAAGTATTCGCCTTCCCACTGATTAATGTAGCTATTGGCTCATTACTTCATACGCTGTTCCATTTCCTTATGCAATTCAATGGCTTAATGACCTTTGCCTCTTCATCAGAGCATCAACAATTCAGCTCAATACCAACATATACGCTGAATACTAAGATAGAGAAAGCTGAGCTTCGCCAGCAAGTTAATTTAGACTTATGTCGATTCCTTTCGTGGGCAGATTATTTGAAAAAAATTTTCAAACCTACATCTCGGGTGAAATAACATTCCGAACGCGTTGCATCTCTCCTGGCAGCGTTTTCTCCCTTTATTATCGTGTAAGGCAAAAACAAAGGCAGGGATTTCTCACTTGATAACCAAAAATACCATGTGCAGGAAGTTTGAAGAATTTGAGGACAACTTTCCTGGTTTAGCATGCTTGACTCAAGTGACAGATAAAACTACCTAATTTACTGGTCTATCAGTGAATAAGACGTATACAGATGCTTAAAAAACCTTTTTCTTCAGTGACTTTAAGTTGTAGTGCTTTCACAGATTCAGCCATTTGTAGTTGCTCGCTTTGTAATTTCCCCCGAAGCTCCATAACTTCATTCTGAAAGAGAATAGATAAGAATGGCCTTGGAAAAATATTTCAAACGCGAAATCAAGCGAATTGGGCGGCGAGACATGACTGTCTTCATCGGAAAAGAAATAAATCTTCATTTGCTACCATACACACTTTCCCGAAAAAATTTTGCGGGACCTCGCTCATGTTTGAAATCGAGGCTAGTAAGGACAAATTTCAATATTATTACTATCGGTCTAAATGCTGTCTGACCAAATTAATAGGCCATGTCTTACTCGAATTCAAAAATAGAAAGAGCTGAAGAAATATCTGCGGCGGGAAGAGTGAAGTATTGCTCCGTTATTTTGTGTGGAAGTGCGTATTACTCCTCCAACAAAGAGATATCGAATTTCGAGATTTCGAGTTTTAAATTAACACATTCCTTTTGTGATCTTGCATGAAAAAGAAAGCGAAAGGCTTGCAGAAATATCATGTCTTCATTGCTAACAGATGTGATATCATGTGACGGACCAAAACACAACATTTCACATAAACAGAAGATCTTATGACACAATAGATACACGGAATATCATAGGATTGATTTCCGTTTATGTTGTGAACCATAATACACTCTTTGATTAGCATAGCGATGGAGAGTCAGTTGGAAGTTAGAATAATGCTGCGAAAAGATAAAAAAGAGAATGGACTGGAAAGACACGGAATGGACAAGAAAAGAATGAATTTGGAAGAAAAAACGGAAAAGAAATTACTTCCATAAAAAAAAGATACACTGAAAGGAAACTGCACAACTTGAATTAGATTAAATAATAACAGGTAAAAAGGATAGAAAAACGAAGTATTACGAAGAGGAAACTAAACTATTTGAAACGCAAATCGTCCTCATGAGCACATCACGTTGGCCCACGAACAGGGGTAGATAACAGACAGTCTTACAGTTGTGGTGCATTTCACGGACGCATGTATCGACGAATATCGAGGCTAATACCGAAACTAAGCAGCAGTTTTTGTGACCAGGGACGGTTGAACAGCTGAGATTGCTCTATGGGCAAGTGTTTAGGTGGCATCTATAAATTCGTCTTAACGAGGATCGAGCCGAAGCCTTGCACACGATACCACAGCCGGTTGCCCACTATACCACGGTAGCAAAAACCAAGTTAAAGAACAAGTTTAAGTTCAACACAGCATAGTGCTAAGAAACAAACAAATATGAACATTAAGAGGAGGAAAAGATAAAGACAAGGCTGAATGGGATAGAAATGGAGATGAGGAAAAATAGGAGCTACATTTTACCTGGGCTTTGCTGAAATCAGCTTGCAAAGTTTGATGCTCTTTTTCCTTCTCCTCAAGCTTTTCTTTAAATGAATCCAAAGCAACACTTTGAAGGCCCGTCGAATCTGTATGGTCTTTTAATATCCTACAGATATAGAGTTGAAGATTAGAGAGATTTGACAGCCCTGCGTACCAAAAATTCCTTTCATGGCTATGAAGAGTGTGATAACAGGAATTTTCTACAGAAATGACAAAATCTATACAACAGTATGTGGTGCTAACATGTTTTCACCAAAAATCTTCACTTCCGCTTCTCTATCACCAATGAGACTCATAAAAATCCCCAGAAACTATCCATGAAACTTTGAATTAATGCAGCCTTGCAATAAGACTGCAAAGCATACTCGACTTTGAACGTAACAGAAACAAGAGACAGGGCTTGCGTTTTTTTATAGATAGAGTTTTATGCGCTAAGTCCCTCGTTGCCTTTTTCACTGATGATTTTTTCATCAGGAACTTTGCATGCTTCAAAGCCACAAGCCCTACGTCATGAGTTCGTCGTACACTTCTGCTACTTAGCTGCAATAAGTGACCAAAATGGCTTGTCCTAGCTCAACTAGGTAAGAGAAGAATGCTCTGATTTCACCTCTCGTTGTCTGTCGTCAGTTTTTGCAGCATTTCTGTTTTTGACTGCAACACGTCATCAGCTTCTTGCATTCGAACTCGTAGAACAGCAAGTTGCGAATCTTTTGCCTTCAGTGCCTCGTTCAGATCTCGTTCCTTTTCTTCAATACCATGAACAATTCGATCTTGATGTGCCATCTGATTCTGCGCGTGATCAAGCTTCAGCTCCAAATGTTTTGCCCCTGGACAATCAGTAAAATCAAATCACGATCTCATAGCAGGCCATCTTCCTTTAAAATCCACATCAGTCAAGAACATTATTAGATTAATGGTGGCAAATGCTGTTCCTGGATCGATTTTTTACGATTAAATAAACGATGCTACATTAGAAAAGAATAGCAATCGGCTTTTACAGTTTGATACCTGACAGTAAGCATAATGAAGCATCAACTTATACATGATTCGTTGAAGACTATCTTAACATAAAAATTATCCTTAATGCCAGAAAATCCATTTAAAGAAAGAGTCACAGCTACCGGCTACGTTAATAAAACGTGTCCATATTCAAAAATTTTAAGTTGAAAATTCTGGAGGACTGTACATGAGCTGGATTTCGTTCAAAAAGGTTATTGAAATAAAATTCAATGGCTGCAGAACGACAATGCCATTGATCAAAGCAAGCTTTTCACAGTGGGCTACGTTATTTGCTGGGGTAATTAAAAGTCTCCTAAACCCTAAAAAGAGGAATTCATAGGGTAGTTAGTCAGCTAGTAGGTAGCTTCATAGCTAGAATGTTCACTTGGGAATCTCAAAGTTTCATACCGGTCCTCGCCAACTCAGAGTATGAGTTTGACTAAGCCACATTGTGCAATAAATCGCCTGGCAGCTGATGTTAGGTGCAGTACTTCACCTCAGCAAAAAGAGCTCCCCTGGTCTAGCACCAGAGAAAAAGATATTGTTCAGTTGACACAAATTTTAAGCTATTCCATTTGATTGTTCATATGGTAAGTGCTACAAGATATTCGCAACAATTACACCCAATATGATGATTATATGGAAGACATTAATCTAGTTTTTTGTGGAAAAAGTTAGACCAAACGACAAACCCTCTTCAGCTTCTTTCAAGCGCCTCATTGAGTTTGCAAGCTCTTCATTCAAAGAAGTGATTTCCCCTTTTAACAAACGGTTCTCCAGTTGAAGGTTTGACACTCTATCATCTCGCTCCTTGAATTCAATTGTTGGAGGTTTAGCTACCACTGAAGATTCTTTCTTGCCATCAACTTTGTCTTCCATTGCTTCTATCATTTGCTTAGGCTCTGCCATTGCTGCATTTCCTATATTCTCCTTAACTTCATAAACTGTGTTCTCTAAACAGTAAAAAAATAAAGAAACTAAATTAGCTATGAATTTCTTAATTAATGCAATCTTCTCAAAATATTTCTTATCACACATTTGACCTAAAACGTATTTTCTGTTCACCAGATTCTTATTTTTCTATTATTGCTTGCCCTCTTTTTAGAGTCTCTCTCTCTCTTCTTACTTTCTCTGTGCCCATCAAACCCCCTTCATCTCAGTACACCAGTAAAAAAATACCAGCTGGACCACTACTCATATAAATATATTGATTTGTCTTGTAGGTGAAATGATTATACTAATAGATACAAAAAATGTAGATGGTATAAAGAAACAATCTTCAGTATATATAAAACTTTTCATGTCACTGAAAATAAAACAGATGAAAGTGCAAAACAATCTTCATAGAAATATTTCACATGATCAACCCTTTGAAGATGGCAGCATGAGTTTTTCCTGCATCTACGCTTACTATGGTCCTTCCAGAGCCAATGTTTTGCCAGTTTTAGGGAATGATCAGAACAAGCAAGAAGCTAAATTGATCTAAGATGAGAATCCATCATTGGACAGATGAAACACTTTCAATTCAACTCACCTATCTCAATTGCTTCAGATTTTTCCAATGTAGTTACAGTTGGCTTTGGCGGAGACGTTGTTTTGACACTTTCAGTGGGTTTATGCTTGACTGGAGTTGAAGTGAAATTAGGAGCCTTTTGGTCAATTGATCCAATAGAATTTGGCCCACTGTTTAAGAACTCAAACAACTGCTCATCAGTTTTCTTTTTCACAGCTTTTGAGCTTGGTGGTTTTGGAACAGTCTTGATTGATGATACTCTACTACCTTGCCCTTTTTCTGTAAATTTTGAATATATTAGATTTAGCATCTTTATTGCCTACATAATCATACCATGATTTGTTCAATTGGAAGAGCTTTACACTACTTTTGAAGCACTTTATTTAGCTACTGAATGCTAGTCTTGACAAGTAGGACACAAACCTTCCCTTCAAATTTTACCACATCTTGTAGTATTTCTAGGCAGATAGATTTCACGGAGCTGCTGCTTTTCTCTGAAAAAAGCTTCATTTGTTACAGGACATAAATTACTATTCATTAACAAGAATTCCCTTGGTTTAGTGCACACAAAAAGGGACAGAATCCTTTTCTGTTTGGCTCATGCCAACATTCAATTCCCTATTTCGGAAACAGTTGATTAAATTTTCTTCCCTTAACTTAAATTTAAAATTGCTGGAAGCAGAGGTCCAGATCGCCCAAGAACAACAATATCAAGACAGTGGGAGGGGAAAAGCTGCATGAGCTGAGCATGATGGCCACCAACAGGGTCGGGCGGAGTTGTTTCATCTTGCGGATCACAAGAGGACACCACGCAACCTGATGACTTGATCGATCAAATGTAGGTTTCTCCATTCAAGCCCTGCTTTTTACCTGAGAGGATCTTACACTAGTAAATTTTAGTCTAGGCAACTTTCAACACAAATGGTGAGTGCCAAGCATAGTAGTGAGCATTTCAAAGAAGTAACCGGAATCTGCAACTGTTGATTAGAACATATTTTACCTGGCATCTGCTGCACAGTTCCTTGTCTAAGATCTGTACTCGTTTGAGGGTGTATATCAGGCATGCTTTCTTTGCCATCTGGAATTTCAGAAACACTGAAGCTTGGATTAGATGCATTAGATGCATCCTTCTCCTTTTGCAAGGCAGATGCTGTAGACTGGTCAACTTTTTCAAGCAAGGCTTCTGCTCCTTTGGCAAGGTCACTAAACCATGACATCCTGAAACATAAGCGCTTGTTTAAAGATTTTATTTATCAAATTCATAATCAATTTAAAATTGAATTGATGGTTGAAGCTAGTCTTAAGTAACAGAAATCCTAAATATTGATTTTGAGCAAATTTTGTTGTTGATTTTCGACCTGATTTCCAGAAATCTTCAGAAAAGATTTTTAGAAACGCTCTCTATCTTTCATGTGAAAATGCAAATAACTTTATGGGCTTCCATTTACATGGGTTCTGTAAATAGTGGACAATGAAAAACAAAAGAAGCAAAAACTTCATTCATATTATACATGACAAGGAAGAAGGGACTGGGAAGGACATCCTATCAGGCATGGATAGCAGAGCACAAAGAATAGATACATTGCCACAGAAATTAGAAAATGACGTCCAGAAATTGGGAATTCTGATAGCTGGACCAGTCTGAAGTTGCAGGGTAGAGACTGTTGGTAGTTGACCTTGGTGCCACAGCAGATCATTCTTGACCTTCCCAGTCCTAATGATGATGGTTACATTGTCAATGACACTTGTCCAGTGTCTGCTGCAGTCAAAAGGCCAAAAGCCCTATTAGATTCTATTTATTAGATCTAGATTAGATAAATTTGGGTTCTATCCCTTGTAATGCAGCAATTACAGCCTTATTTCAAAAATTGATATAAATAGATGGAAAAAGTCTCTTGAATATATCAAACTGGTACTGTAAAGGTTATACAAATCATTTGCATCCAATTTAGCTATTTCTATGGAAAACATTAATGCCGGAAAGATGTTACACTCTATATTAGACATAATGTGAAAATTTTCAATACAGTGTGAGATCTTGTTAAATTCTGAAGTTTATAGTCTATAAAAAATTTAACAAAGCAGAGCATACTCCTGTTCTGCTAAGCACCTTTGTCAGATAAAGTTTAATATGTTTTGTTAATACAGGATGGAGCTAGAAGTTTGCAACGAAATTCATAAGAAAAATATTTTAAAATCCATTGATAGATGAATGGTTGAGAAATAAAGAGCACAATCTTATTACCAATCTTGCCTGAAAACAGAAAAACGTTTCTCAAGAGGGTGCTATCCCACAGTGAAACTAAACTCATCTGTGATCAAAGTAGGGAATTGGAGGTTTCACTGGGCCACTTGCCCCTGCAGCACAAAAACAGAGACTGAATTTCGATGGGAATTATCAAATTAGCGCTCATCACAAAAACACAAATGAAAATAACGATTCTTGGCTTATTCAAGATGGCAGATTTCTTCAATAAAAAAAGCAATAGTCTGCATAAGGATTAACAGTTGATAATCACTATAGATATGCATTAAAAATGACTCAAAACTATCTGTATATCTTCATCAAACTGAAGGATACAACGAAAGAAACCTGGCATGTACTATATCAGGATTTATCAAGAGCCACCAACAAACAATATCAGACAAAAGAGCTCGCTTTAGAAAAGCAGTCAGCCATTGCAGAATTGCAAATCAGCTTAATTTTGCACTATTACCTTTCAGTTCCTTCGGGAATCTAGCAAATTTTGTCACTGGAAATCGCTGTGAGTATCTCGAATAAAACAATATTCAATAATTCTCTATGGTGTCAACATCAACATCGACTTGGACCCCTTTTACGTGTCAGCCTCGGTCTCGAGTAGCAAACAGAATAGCTGCGAAGGAGAAACTAAACTTCCCTTTTTGCCAAAAAGAAATAGCGTATAGACCCTTCTCTTCCTCTCTTGTCACTCCATGAGACAGAGCAGTTTGGCACCGGAGCATGCTTCCATCCAAAAATTGTTTGAGATACATGCAATGTGAAATCCCATTCACTTAAATGCTTAAGTAGTTACGAGGAGTTACGTAGGATAATAGATTTGGCTCGAGCGCCAGTGTAAATCAAGAAAGATTGGCATGACTTTTTGCAAATGATAATACCATTCCCTTCCTTTTCGATGCAAAAAAGACATTATGGAGGAATAGCATTTGTAAAGTCAACTGCTGCTATGACAGTTTGACCGAAATTTGTGAACTACAAAAGCAAAGTGAAGCATAAAAAGTGTTATTTGACAAGAATTGAAACAACGGCGCAATACACGCGTGAAAATTTAGAGTTGAAATTTATGAAATAGAGACTTCGTTAATTAGTAATAAACATTATATTTAAAAAACCTTAAACAGAAAGTAACAAAAATGCCAACACCTAGCTACTTCAAGAAGACGTCTCGTATTGAGTTTACATATAAAAAACACTCGGTGCATTGATCTACGAAACGAAATTGACAATTTTACTTGATAAAACAGCAGAGTTTAGCAATTCAGAACCATTGCCTATCCATTAGTTGCCCCTTTCGTACAATGCCAGACGCGAAAACGGTGATGAATCTCGGAAACTTGCCGAAGTGTAAAATCTCCATGAAGACATTGATGGAGGCATGAGAATTAGAAGGGGCATGTTCTTCACATATAAGATGATAACCTTGTCTTTGAGAACAATTCTGATATATATTTCTTCTCCATCAAGGTACCAGCTTCGTATCAAATATTGGACTCCGTGTCTACAACCGAGATGTTCTACGGATATTGGGCATTTTCAAAGAAATGTCCACTGAGGACGTAAGTTTACAAGTAGGGGCGTAGAAGGTTGATAACGTAAAACAAAGAGAAGGGTTTTGTGTGGGGCAAACTTAGCTGCTGGAATTCCCAATGCCGGTCCAAAACCAGGGAAGATGGGGAGAGGTGTGGGGAACTATTGCAGCGGTGTTACGAAGTGCATCTAGCAGTCCAATGCAATCTACCTTGCCAGGACATCCAAGACGTGTGGGTATAGATGAATAACCCGAACACCAGGGACCTTACTAACATAGGATTGCAACCAGACGATGGTGGTGGTTCTGCATTTGGCACAACCGAAGAAAGTTCCTTAAATATTGCGTTCAATACTGAGAAAGTAAAAGCCCACAAGGGAACTTTCCCCAGCTGTTACAAGGCGCGCTATGCCAACATAATCATAATTATATTTGAATTCACTGCGGCTCCTTCCAAGTCCTTGCGTATGTGAATAAGCAGTTGAGGTCACTTAGCACGTTCAGCATTTGAGAGCAATTACGTCATAAACGGTAGTCTTCTACTTTCTGCTGAAAACCCTTCTGACATCTTTGAAGAACCTCTTTGCCGTTGAAAAGTTCGGTTGTTGAATGTTGCTGGGCTCATTCACCAAAAAAGCAACCGACCGAGGCTGAGCAGTTTTTAGGCCATCGCTTTTTGTGAGGTCAATAAACGATACTTTTCGTTCAGCCTTTCGTACACGTTCTTCTTCACAGATGCGGTCGTTGCTATCCCACCTTTCATGCCGATCAGACACGTACCTTCTCTTTGCGTCTCTATCATCGCCGAGTGTGCCTTCATCGCCTCTCGCAACAGGTGTTTCTTCTGTCACTCGTTTCCTTTTTTCATTTTGATCACAGCTTTCACTTGAGGTTTCATTCTCTTTTTCGTCATCTTTCTTGAGGCTTTTTAACTGAGCTTCCTTTTCTAAGGCGCGAGAGACCTTTTCTTGTTCCTGGCGCTTTTGCAGCACCTGGTGGCGAAATGAAAATGACATGGGATAAACCAGAATTAGCCCTGCTCACCTAAAAAAACCACGTTTTACTCAATGTTAGCGCACATTTTTCAACTTAAAAGAGAAAATTTGCTCAGTTAAGTATCGTGTAGGCGTTGAAAGGGCTAAAATGCCGTATGGGAGGGTTGCTACCCAAAGCAGGTCCCAGGACGTAATGATGATAATGGAAGGGTTCCTTCTGAATGGAGGAAATACAGTTCTAGCATAGCATACAAAAATGGCACCACGATGATCGTGCAAACATCAGACCTATCGCCATCTCATCTCTTTCTATTCTAATCAGCCCTATTTCTATCACTTTCGGTTCCAAGATTTCACTTCGTGTCTACGTGATTCCATCCTTTCCTTTCGTGATAAAAATGATATCATTGAAAAGGTTATTGAAAACGGCTCCACTCCAATAATTCCAGTTGTACAAGAGAACACATTCATGATAGCAACTGTAATCGATAAGACTCGCACAAAAGAGCCCCAAGTAACTGCCACTCTTATAGACATACACCTAAGTGCTCCATTCAACTTTACTCCCACGAAGGCTTTCATAGCTACAAAAAAAGTCATGTGAAGAATAGCAACCTTTTGATATTTTTGCTCTACCACGTCTTTTATAGCCAACGGTCTTAAAGGACCTTGAACGCCTCCATCTCTTCGGATGTACACCTACAAGAGACAAAACGCAACTTCTCACAAGTGAAAAACACTTCCATACTTACATTGCATTGCTAGAGCAAAAATCTCCACAGAAGGAGGGCTCAAAGTTCAAGAGATAGAGCACTAAGTTCATGAAAGAGCTTCAAGCACAAGTTAATCCTAAATGCAATACTAAAGATTATCAATCTGCTATATAGATGCCTTCATTAAATCCGGCGTTAGATATTTATAAGAAGGATTTTCCTTCACTTAAAATATCATAGCTATAGTGATTCAATTCAGTAAAATGAGTTATGAAGATCCACCTCGTGTTTGCTTGTTTCATAAAGATGACTATCATCCCCTTTATAGATGTGTATCTCAACGACTTTTATGTTCTCGAGTGTGGTGTAACTCCCACGTTTAACCGGTAAAAATTCAACCCTGAAGAGATAATTCAAAGCAAAGATCAATCAAGAGCTAAAATCCGACAATGTGTCAATGTTGCAGCGTCGTTTAAAAGTCAAACGGTGCCTGTATGAGATGACTCTTGATATTTACATGTTCTCCCGTTTGAAGTGTAAAGGACGTTGGCAAAACGGCTTGCTATAAGTTCCCGGATAGAGGCATTCTCTTTCTCTAGATGCCCCTTTTTCTCTCTCCCCAGAAACGAATGGGTACCGGCATAAAGCTTGGGGTAAAGTGTGATGACAAGAGCACCTGGTCACACAGTCCTATGGCTCAAGATACCACCTCTCAGTCAAGATACTTCCTGACGCTCGCATCAAGTACGGGGCACCAATTAATTTCTTAACATTTCTGCGATGCAATTACAAATTTCGAATTAATCCCTTAGAACAGCACAGCTTTGAAATACAAGCTGCGAGTGCGCTTGATAAATATGAAGTAATGCTTAGAGAAAAGGAAAGAAAGATGAGGCAAAATCAAGAAAGCAAGCAGCAAGCAGCAAACAGAAGATATAAACTTGGTGATGCACTGCTGTTGCTTCGCTTATGATGGCAAGATATCACGAGTTGACAAAGTCGAGAAACAGGGGTAGCATGCGCATGATTCGTGCGTATCTTCATGCTGTAGTCATGCCTGCAGCAAACAAATTTTAGACTTTTCCGTCATTTTAACTTTTGGCGCATCTTAGAAATGAATACTACTCGTGTACAAAAAAGCAAAATTGAGCCCCGTAGTCGAACGAACGTCGAACAGTACTTCGTTGGTACGGAACATCCTGAGCCATGGCAATATGAGCAATTTTGCAGTAGATTGTGAAGAGGTATGGAAATAAATAAGGTTTGTCGTATCACTAACGAGGGGGTTGCAGGGGTATGATGAAAAGCTTGAAAAAAATAATAAATCACAGAGGGAAAAAGAAAGGCTGTTAAGTACAGTAGGTAAATGGGATAGAATAATGACTGAAATGAAGAAAAACGAAAATGAAGATCACTATTGCGTCTTAATTGAGATAAAATGAAGAGCAGAAGAAGATGAAAATAAAGGAAAGGAGATGACTAAAAAGGCAGCAAGAGGAAAAATGGGGAAGGAGGTAATGAAAATTGTTGAAAGTTATGAATTAATAGCATGATCTAATGACCTGTAAAAATCTTTGCTAACAAATGGCCTAAACTTCTCAAATTCACTTCTGATTGTGTCTTCGATCTCAATTTCTTTTCGGATGGAACAAGGAATACCAGTAACTTGTCCTGTAGATGGGCAAAATAATTCTGTAAAACAAACTCAGTTTTAAAGGATACTTCTACACAAGGTGTAAACACACTGGCATGAAGAGAAACTTTGGCCTCATTTAATTTGAAAAGTAAAGAACTTTTCATAAAGAATAAAAATGATTGGTAATTTTTTTAATGAAGCCTTAATTGAGTCATTTCATTACTGAATCACACCAGTGCACTGAAAATCTCGAAACAGTTTTTCATGGATGTGGAATTCAAGAGGCTCCCTCACCAATCAGCAGAAAAACACAATAGAAAGCAAGCATTTGCTCAAGCAACAAAAAAAAACAGAAAATTAGATGACCAAATTTGAAGAAGAAAGACTCTTTTCATACATAGGCAAAATTCACAAGTTATTTTGCCATTTTGTAATGCAGAGGATTGAGGTATTTACTTGGCATTTATTCATAAATCATAGGAGGTAATATGAAATATTACCACTGTTATCCACTCCACCAATGAGAACCCCTCCTTCAGAATTTAGGAAAGCACTACCATATTTTTGAATCATCTAGGATGAAGATATTTCTATCAAACAATGACACAAAGATTAAAACAAGAAATCTCCATGCCTTTTGGTACTGAGGGAATACCTCATATCCATCTTTGACATGTTGGGCTTCTAAAGGAAATAGCAACTTCTGTGGGACAATGCTGCTTAAATTTGATGCTATAACAGCTAATGGAGATCCAAAGAAGGTGCGGGGTGGCAGACATTGTAGAGAACATGCGGGAGGCAAGGTTGAGGTGGATGGGACACATGCTAAGGAGAGGAGTTGACAAACTATGATAGGTGGTGCTGGAGTTTAAAGTAGAGGGCAACAGAGGAAGAGGAAGACCAAGAAGAAGGTGGAAGGAGTGTTTGAAGGAGGACATGGCAATGAGGGGGCTGAAGGAGAAATATGGGCAGGAGAGGAGAGGATGGACAATTGGGACCCCAACGGCTGACCCCAGGAAAGTCTGGGACCAAGCGGATAGAACATGATGATGATGATGATGAATATTTAATGTAGTAGGGAAATCAACTAAGAGCAGCAAGGATCAAAATTATATTAAATGTTTGAAAAACATTGTGTTGTAGATTAAGTAATCATTTTTAACAAAGGGTAGTATGAAAACTATGTCAACCATAGGATAAAGAAGCAGTTAAAGTTGGTAGAGAAAGAGAGACACTGGTGTAGTGACAAAATATGGTAAGAACTTTAAAGAATGTGGTGCCGATGAAGTCCTGTGTAATGTGTATTGATGATAAGCTATACAATACTGCAGTCAGACTGACCAATGGACAAACTTCTTTGAGAAGTTGCATCTGAAAGTCAGTATAATATAATAAGTCATATTCAAAGTGCTTGTTGCACAGAAAAAATCCAAGCATAATATACCGGCATTAAAGAATGCTTCTGCAACAGCATTCCACCAGCTTTGAATTCATAATTTCTATCTTCAGTGGCATCAAGCAATTCATCCAGAATGTAATGCTGCCTCTTCACCCTTATGGACATGGAAAATAGCTCACAAAAAGTTTTGGCACAAAGTCATTAATCATTTCTTCTGTGAACTGCCCAAATATACATGAAAGACAGGGAAGAATTATTTTGAGAAAAAGGAAGAAAGTTGAATTCAACACTTGCTAAGAGACGCAGCCAACCTTGCCCAAGGAGGTATTTTGCTGAGATACCTCTCTGAGCGGTAAAGACAAGTTCCTTCCCAAATTGCTCTTTGCGCTCTTACTCTTAATATTATATTCCTCTTTGTTGGTTTTGACTGGGAATCCTGAAAGGTGCATGAGAATGGAACTGATTCTGTGAGACCAGCACTGCAGGTATGTGACCTACCTATTCTGCTAACTACCCATCTCTTCTCAATATACCTGTAATACCTTTGAGAAGCACTAGCAAGAGAAATCTGAGTGAGATATGCATGTTTAAATTCAGAAATGACCATAAATATACCTTTTGAAGCGGACTTGATTGGGGCTGAATTTTGTGGTTGCTGGAGTTGACATGTACCTGGCTCTCTTCTGCAAAGGAGAAAATTCCAACAAGCAAACAAGTCTAAAATGCTAGGAGCAATTGCAGGGCGTTTGAAAACCAGCCAGTGCTGAAGGGCAGCCCTCCGTAAAAGCAAGAATTAAAACATAATACATAAATATAGGTAAATATCCATATCTTCAACTTAGAGCAAGGAGGCTTTCGTGCTCGCTATGATTTTAGACGTACGAATTACAAGTTGTGAGGGCATCAGTAAGGTAACCCAATAAGTATAGCTTTTTGCTTTCCAAATGTCCACCTTCAAATTAAAGGCCAAAGTAGTAACAAAAAAATTGAGCTTTGCATTCAATAAAAATTTTGGGCAGCATCTTGCTAGAGATCTAAAGCTTTGTGTGGTTAGGTACCCCCGTTCTTTTCCTTGCCGTACCTTACCCCCTCCCCCCTCCGCTTTACACCAGGTATCGATTTACATTTTGGTGGTATATAGGGCGTCTAAAAATGGGGTCAAGTCCAGAATCCAGCCTGCAACTTTCAGCAAAGTACACCAACAAGCTCTACAGATGCCAGGTAAAACATCAGAAAAATTGATTGCCTTCTTCTTGCCTTATTTCGAGCCAATTGACCACCTATATGGCTCACGGGGTGAAATAGGCGGTCCGTGGTCCATCGGGGAATGATCCAAATAGTAAGGGCTTTTTTATCAAATTGTGATTCAAGTTAAGATTACTTTACAGAATATTTCAATTCACTTTTTTCGATATTTAATCATATTGACAAACTAAAAGTGCATTTTCCGCAAATGCAAACAGGCATTTTGTTGCCCTCGTTCTGGTAGGGTCTGCTCTCCAACACCAAACAGAGTGATTAAAAACTGTAGTTAATGAAGTTCCCCTTACAGCTCCATTTGTCCTATCCGATGATTCACTCTCTTCTCTACTTCTCTTGAAAAAGCTTTTGATTTTGTCCAAAAATGTCGACATTTTAAACAAAATTCACTCCGAAACGTCGTTTGCGCGGCCCGCTTGCTGCTGGGTTCGCGCCTCTCTGAATTGAGAAGGAGGCTGATGGTGATCACTTAGCTCATGACAAGATATTACTCAGTAGTTGAGTCCCGATGATTAAGGCTCTTCTCAGTATGTCAGCTTTTTTAAATAGGGAATCTGGAATGATTAGAGGTATTCAATTTACTCGGACTCTCATTAATTTGATTGATAGTTTCCTCTCTGATAGGTCAATTGCCGTCAGAGTGGACGGCTTCCTCTTTCGTCTGCCCTCCATCAATGCTGGTGTACCCCAGGGCTCCGTCATCTTCCCTGTAATCTTCATCCTCTTCATCAATGACCTGCTCACCTCCACGTCGTCTAGCATTCACTCCTTTGCGGATGATACCTTCCTAAGCTCTTCATTTTCATTCAATCCAAATGACCATGCTTCCACGATATCCAACTCCATAGAAAAATTTCAACCACGCTTTTCTCCAATGATCTAACAGTCATTGAGAAGTGGGGTGAAGACAACCTAGTTTCGTTCAACCAAAGCAAGATGAAACAGGCTGTCATTTCTCCCAAACGTAATCAAACTTCCCAGCTGTCTTCATGAATGGTGATGAACTGGACACTTCAGTTTCTTTCACACAACTTGGTCTTTCTCTTTCATCTAACCTCATTGGGAAAACTTACATCCATTCCCTTACTAAACATACATCTCAAAACCTCGGTTTCCTCGCCAGAGCCCGCGGGTTTTTCTCATCTTCTCACCTTCTATCTATATACAAGTCCCAAATCCGTCCTTCTTTAGAGTACTGCTCCCACGTCTGGGGTGGTGCTCCAAAATCTACTCTCTGTCTTCTCGACAAAGCCCAGTCCAAAGCCATTCGTCTCATCAATAATCCTAACCTCACCAAATCGCTCCAACCTCTTCCCCATCGTCGTTTAGTTGGAGATCTTTCCATCTTTTACAGATACTTTAACGGACATTGTTCTCAGGAGATCAGGGATATTATTCCAGTTCCTCTGAGGCGTGTCAGGACCACCAGAAACTCAACTCATTCACATTCTTTCCAAGTTTCACTGCCTAATCCACAAACTCTACCTCACAAATCATCATTCATCCCAAGAGCATGCAATTTATGGAGCATACTGCCTTCTTCTTGCTTTACTGAGTCCTACGACTTGCCATCCTTCAAATCTAAGATCAATAAACTTGATCTTATCTCTCTCTCCTCTTAGCTGTTTGCTTTCATCTTTCTTCCTATGCTGGGGCTTTTCTTAGGCCACCATAGCCTTTCCTCAACATAACCCATTAAAAAAGGTGCTGTTTCCTTGCTTGTTGATTTTAACTGTTACCAAAGAGGGCAAACTGTAGTCAGAATTTTCTTTTCAAGGAGGGCAGAGCTCCCTTCAGGTACGTGCCTGGTTCCTTTATCATTATTTACTTCTTGGAAGACATCAAAGAAATCCAAAGAAACTTCATATTTTTGTTGAAGCTGGGCTTCCCTCTTTCATTTTATTTTCAAATAATCTAAGAAGGCTGCCCTTTTAACAGGCTGGCTTACAATGGGTCTTCCATAATTTAAAGTACATACATTTGGAGAATAAAATATGGCCCAACAGTCTTGTTCCTAATTTTTCAAATAAACAGCAAATATCTACCTTCTAGATTAGATATCGATCAGTGATACAATTGACGTCAATATCATCATCACCTTGTTCTGCTGCTCACTACGATTGAGCCCAAAGAAAGGGTCATCCCAACATAAAAGCAAATTTTGGAATGACTGGTTGGAATGGTATTTGGAATAATTTCGTTTTTGTTAAAACAAACAAGCAGTGGGTATAGCAGTTAGAGCAAGTCTACTGTGCAGGGGCACTTATAGTTGACAGTGCCACATTACTTGTTAAATTTTGCCCTTTCTGTCCCCCAAGTAGTTAATGGATGTCTGGCTTAAAGCTGGGGAGAAATCAAAGCTAGGGAAGGAATGGGCCACCCAAAATCACAATGCCATGGATCAGAAAGGTACAACTCCCACTAGATGCTCCGTAATGCCCATTTCAAGTGTGGAATTCAATTAAGATTTGTTCATATAAAGACAAAAAAGTCAACAATATGAAGTATCAACAAAAAATATAGGAAGAGAAAATAATATAGATGCAAATATTTACAGAATAACAAGAGAGAGAAACCAGTACTAGTTCAGAACTCTGAGTTTCATGCTATGCATTCATCAGTTAAACATGTACTAAATAATCTTAACGGAATGCATAAAAACTAATAGAGGAAACCTGATGTGCAAAAGATAAAACAAATGATCAGTAGAAGGTGGGATGGAACGTCAAAAGAGAATGGGTCTAGTCGTTTGACTTGTAGTTGGTCAGTTATCACTCGTCTCCTGGATATTTCCACGTATGCACGATGCAAATATTTATGTATTTTACAAGAATGAGTCAAGCAAGAAAAAATGCATCCTGCAAGAATCAATAATGTAAGATAAAAAATCTATTTACAATAACGATCAGCTTTCATTTTCTCTCTTCGGTCAAGCATTGCTTCATGCAGTTTTCCTTTATTTCTTGCGTTTCCTAATCTATTCACATCCTCACTTGAGAGACGCAATTTGTGATCCTGATAACTTTGAAATTTCTTGACATAATTAATTTCACATTGCCTTGGATTGATAATATCATCTTCATTAGTGTCTTCCTTCTTCTTTTTTCTGTAACAATAAAAACATTAATGATCGTTGATATCAATGAGAATACTAATGGCACTGAATTAAGTTCTATGAAATGAATAGTGCAGTAATTATCAAAGGGAAAAACTTTATCAGACTAGAAATATTAAGGTGGCTCATTTATCTCAGCTAGCAGTGTATATTAAAGTCAAAAGTCTTCCTCCCATTATTCATTGAAAAGAGCAGATGTCTGCTTCTTTAGCCGTTAGGCAGACAGTTATGCAAACATAGCAAATACTACATTTTGGGGCTGGCTGTCTAGTAGCCTTGAATTCTGAACTCCCAAAATCCTTCCAAAAGTAGTGATTACTAAGACAAGAGATGAAGGTCTAGGATTCAGAGAAGAATGAGGATGATAGAATGCTCCATTGATTGCAGATTCTCAGAATAAATGATTTGTGGGCTAGAGTTTATGGGTAGCATATATGCCAGTTATTCCTTGATTGGTAAAGTGAATACACACTTGTTGATAAAGTCAGTTCTAAGTCTGAAAATCTCCTTTTCCTTGGCTTTTGAGCTCAGTGCCTTCAATTCACCAGATTCATTCACTGTTAGAAAGTATCCATTGTGTCCTTGTAAAGCTGTCTTGTTATCCTCAATCACAATATCAACCTGCTCTTGAGGACCTATGGCATCTGAGCGTCCACTTACATCTCCTCTTGCATTGACAGATAAATACTTTCCTTAAAGAATAAATAAAACGGTAACTAATCAATTTATAAATTCATTTTATAATGACAAAGTGGGTATCAATAACTCAGATATAAACTTCAGAGATCTGTTTTGCCATGTTAGCAACTTAGCCTTTAACTGCTTTCAGTTCTTGGTATTGTATAATGGTAGCTAAATAAATATATGTGCGTGAATTTGAACTATTATTATACATAGTTTATGTAATAGCCCTGCAGCAGTCAGGCTTTCTTCTCTTTGGGGTATCATTCTATCAGGCACCTCAATGCTTAGAGCTCCAATGAATAGCGCTAAGGAAGGGAATATGCAAGTCATTTTCATTTCATTTCCATCTTTCATTAACCAATGCAACTGATTCAAGGGTTGGAAATTTATGAAGCTTGATTGCTTGTTTGGAACCATTAGCAGGTAGAGGTAAGAAAATGTCTTTCAATTTATAGCAAAAAGAAAGAATTTGTAAACATGCTACTCACCATATCCAGATTTGAATGCAACTTTAGTTTCTGATAACTTTACTAACGTGAATATCTCTTCGACTTGAGGAGTGTTGTCTTCGTGTATATCTCCCATTCTTAAAGTTCCATTATCTCTCGCAATGATATAATTCCCTCTCCATGCCTGCAGCGCAATGTTACAACTTCGAATCTGTTCATAATCTTTTATTGCCCACCATCCACCATGCATGACTGTATCTTCATCTTGAACTTCAGTCTTTTCCTCTGGCTTTTCGTGTTTCCTCTTTTTACTCTTTGTTTTCTTTTGTGATGAAGCTCCTTTTAAATTGAGCTTGCCAATTTTCACTTGTTTATATTCAGCCATCTTTCATGGCATTCCAACAACATAAATTTCTGCCATCTACTTGCCTTTTTCTGATGTCGAGGCTGTGAAGCTTTAACGATGCCTCTTAATACCAGATAGGTAGCAGTAAGCAGGCTCACTGTAAACTTATTACCCAAAAAAATGGATTTTGTGAACAAGGAATCGATCGGATTTAGCCTAAAGATTGCATCCAAATTTTTAGCAGGTGAAATTTAACACGAAATTATATTTTTTACTCAGAAGCAGAGGTAACAATTTTGAAGCGTACCGTTTTTGTTAATCTCCGGAATCTTTGCTCACAATATCACGTATAATTTTTGTAGCAAGTGGCATTTTTGCACTTACGACCAATGACTGAGGTTAGTCTGATGATTAACTGGTGCTCCGCCTCCCCCTCAGAATGATGAGGAATTTGTTGCCTTTGTGGGCGAGAAATTTGTTGCTTTTGGAGAGCAAGTTCGAATTTGCCTCTGTAGGGTTCGAAAAAGGGTTCCCTGCACGATACCAAACCAGATTAAAAGCCGTAGTCCTGTCCACACTACACAAACTATCCCAGGTTCACCCCAGATTAGTTTTAACCAAGACTAGATTTAGAAGTGTGGACACAACTGACCTGGGTTTACCCCAGACTAAACTAACCCATCTTCATAGGTGGTTGCAACCCAGGGCAAAACATTTGTTAGCCTGGGTTCGCCCCAGGTTTGTGTCCACACTGCAGAATATTAAAATCAAGTGTGGACAAGACAGGGCTCACCTTGGGTTAAAGCTGCCCTGGGACTAATCAGGGTTAGTTTGTGTAGTGTGGACAGGGCTTATGACACAACTGTTCTATCAAACAGTACAAGAAAACAGTACCAGCTAGCCTGCATCAAGGATAACTGGAATTGGATGGTAGACTTACGTAATCTGTTTTGTTTCCATGTATAAATAGAGTGACTCTTCAGAGATGGAGTAGTATTGGCCAAATTTGATCTAGATAATGCATACCAACAGTCTTTAAACTGATAATGACTTTTCTCTGTTATTCAAAAATTAGACTTGTGCTAGGTCCATGTTGAATATTTGTTGAAATTGCTTCTTTTATCAGGTATACTAACCCCCCCCCCCCCATTTTCATGGGTATGCACTAGGCTTGCTTGTTGTTTGGTACAATGTTGTTTCAATTACTCTCGAGTACTGAACAATCGTCCCCCCCCCCCGGTTGTTAATTTTTGAAAAGCCCCCCCCCTTTTATTATTTTTGGAAAATTTTGATAACAGTATACATTTTTGTTAATAATTCCTGCTAAGGAAATGTAGTTACATAACTTACTAAACATCATTTGTATCTTATTGCTTGACCCCAATGTGAGAAAGGAAATGGGCACTGCATTGGCTTAGTTTTCTCAAATCAAAATTATTATACAGTATGGACTTTTACTAAATGGAATAATTTCCAGCCCCCCCCCCCCTGATTGCTTCAACCCCCTGATTATTATTACATTGAACCATTTCCAACCCCTTGATTATTCCCCCCCCCATTTATTCTGTACTTGATAGTATGTGATTAATTGTATCTGCCCTTCAATGTCATACTGTGCTGTTGTAGTCACATGAAATAGAAACATTAGTGTAGCAGTCAAAAGTGTTCCAGTTCTGCTTAAGGTTGAATTCTCTGGATGCCCTCTAAATTTCCACTGCACAGTAAGTAAGTAAATGGTGTCATGTTTATTGTGAAGGGCATTGAGCAAAAGGGCAGGAATTCTCATTTAGCAAGATGTTTCTAAGAAATCTTGTCAAATGTTGGACTCAAATTTCACTGAATCAATAAGGGGTTTTTCAGGCATGACCTGGTCATATCAACTAAATCTCACATTCAAGTGCTTACATCCATTGTTATGAAACTTTTAAGATGAATTTTTTTTTGAACTTGCTTTATCATGCTAGGTCTTTATGCTGGGGGTGGAATGTCAGTCTTGAATTCAAGTGTAAAAGCCTGGAGGGATCTGCCTGCAAAAGATGCAGTGGTATAATGGAAGCCAAATTTTAACCGAAACCAAAGAAGGGTCAACCTTGCTGCCATTCTCGCCAGCACTGCTGCTTTTTTCTGTACTTAAGGAACAGCAAAGCAAGACTACACTTGGATTGCGGGAGCAGGTATCCTGCTATGCCTTGGTCCATACACTAAAAGTTTTATCCTACCATTGAACAAACAGCTACTTGACACTGATGGGGCAATTGAAAAAGGAGATCAGTGGATTCAAGGTTCCTTGGAGAAATTGAAGGTCCTTCATTCAGTCAGGGTAGTGTTGAGTGCATCTCTGCTTGGTTTTATGATCTTTAGGCTTGCCAAGAGAGGTTAGTCAGTTTTTTACAATAGTATTTGCAAACACAAATAGGATTTTATCATGCATTTCCATAGATACATAGCGTAAAATGGTAAAGTTATGACACTTTATAAATCTTTTTTATGACACCTTCAATGCAATACATATTTCATCAGCCATTTATACATTTCCTTTGTTGTATACTTCTCAGCAGTTTTGAACTAAGTATCTGCCTTTTTTGCCACAATTTTACCTTAAAAAGAAAAGGATTTAGTAGTGGCTATATCTCTAGCCCCCCTGCCCCCTCTGATATTGTCCCTGCAATAAATGTGGGAAATTTATCTATATTGAGTACATTTTTTTGCCAAATCCTCTCCATGGTTTGATATGATAAGACCTGCCTATGCAATTAATCTGGTTTACATAGGTGTTAACCCTGTTAATCCAGAGAGCTACTTCATTGAATCGTCAGTTCCACTGACCATTGTTTAAACAGCAGATTTTATCAGCTGAAATGAAATGACATGGAACCATTTTAAAATAGAGTCATGTAACTTATTGAAAAGATAGCTGTCAGGCAGCTCTTGCTCTATGCACTTGCAATGTTTTTGTTATGTTCAGAAAGGGCGTATGGAAATTTCAATGCACTTACTTAATGCTGGCTTTTGCAAGTAATTTGGTAAAGAACACTTCAAGTCGATAAAAAAGGACACGCTTCCAAATTTATTGCAACGGGCTCCTGAACAGCTTGATAACTTCACTGTCTGTCCTTATGAAAAAGATGAAATTCTTGTTTATTCTTTCTTAAGAATTAAAACAAAAAAAGGAAAGGGGGTACAATTTCCTGAAAGAAGTTCCATTATAGTCGCCCTATATTGTGAAGTAAAAGCGGCTCATGCACCTTTGTTTTTATGATACTCCTAGTGGTGCCCTGGTGTAGTGGTCAGGCGTGTGGACTCAAGACAAGGGTTGTAAGTTCGAACCCAGAACGTGTCATAATAAAAACACCATTTAGTGAGGAAAGCAACGGGAAGTCAACTTCTATAGAAAAGCTCAGAGCCCTGTCTCTGATTTCTGCCAAGCTCTAATTCTAGTGTGCGACACAATTTTCCTATGTCTTTATACAGCTTCTGTTTGCATGTGAGCTGTGAGATCGGTGTTGCCTGCATCCTCTTGCATGCTTGATATGGACTACTGATGAACCCGTTCCGCTGCATTCTGTAGGTGCCAGTATAAAATTATCTTTAGCGTAATGCATTGGTGACCACATCTTCAACCCTCTCCCTCCCTTTCTGATTTAAACACATTTCGTTATTCCTACACTTATCCCTCTTAGCGAAATTTAAACTAGAGGTGTGCTCGAGCAACTGAGCCATAGGATCAATGAGAAAGATTGGTTACCAGTGAGTTTTTCCGACGACCTAGCATTCTACTCATTGAATGACAAGAAGTAGAAATGAGCTGTAAAGACAGTATACGTTCCTCCTGAAAAACCCTAATACTTTTTGAATGAAACGGAGATAAAAACTCAAAGCCTACCTGTTGTGTACGTCTTTCCGCCCACTTTGCACGGTGTGTTTGGGTAGATACCAAATGGTGCGCAATCTATGCTTGTCAATAGCAGTGCGACAATGATGGTAAGGCCTTTTGATGACTAAAATTAGAGTAGAGAATTGGAGACTTTGGTATCTTAACGTTGGCGTCCTGATTTATTTGCAGCCCACTTTCCTATCACCAACTACCCCCTTCTTTTCATTGTGGTTTATGTTTTATCTTGTTCAAAATCGCTTAGGTTAGAGAAGGTTCCATTGACTTAAAGAATACCTCCCGACTGCGGATTTCAATAGGACCTATCAAGATTACCAGCCCTTCGTCTAACGAAACTTTCACTCGCTGTTAGGTGGATAGCCAGATTTAATTATACTTTCTAAGGTTTCTTGACGAATGATGTACAGATTTTAGGTAGTGCTGTTTTTGCTAGAACGTCATTCGAATACAAGCAGCCCAGCTCTTTAAAGTCGCTAGTAAGGGAAAACTACGAGAGCTGGAAATACTAACGACATCTGGCTGTTCAAAACCCATCCCTCAACTTTGTGGAACTGATGGGCTGGATACGGTAAGAGCCGTATCAAGAAGCTACGCGAAGACCCACAGAAAGGAAGGGTGAACACTTCTTTTTCCCAAGGCAATACTTCGAATAGTTATTCTGGCAAGACGCTGATCTAGCCATGTAGCACAATAGGGAGTATATTCTCGGCACAATGTCTTGCAAGCTCGAAGCAATCAAAGAACCACGCCCTAATGCCAATAAGTTGTGGTATAATCTTTTCCCAGCCGTGATAAGGTGATGAACGTTTTTGGACGCAATTAAGGGATCTTCTTTTTACTTGAATGCATTTATGTCTTCTTCTTCCACCATGAATCAGATCACGGATGTGTATCTTAAATTTGACGCAAAATCGCTCACCTTTTTATGATCACGTTAAGACCAAAAGACACATGGATAAGGTGTGTCCAGGATTAGCGAAGAGTTTGATCGTTTGATCTCATTGCACTCTAACACACATCAAAATCAAAATAAAACTCACTGCATGCTTACAGCTCCGTGAAGTTTTCGCTGACAAAATATGACTCGATTTTGAAGAGAAGCGTACTCGACGTTTTGCAAAACGAAACGAAAGCGCGTTGGACGATCTTCGTTTTTCCCAACAATCAAAAACGCATCACATCAAAATCGTTTCATAGTCACAAATCTCGATCGCACGTTCAATGCAGCAAAAGCATTTCGCGTTTTCTAGTTTTCTCCTAAAGAGTCAAATAAAAAATGCGTAAGTCTGAATTCCATTTGCTTGCCTTGCGTCACGATAGTTTGCCAAAAACTTACCTCCATTGCCATAGAGTGCGCCAATTAAGAGGTCGTCACAGTTAGAATCCCACCTCCAGCTGCGTCATGTGATATAGAATGTAATTATTAGTAGTACCTGACGGAACAATGCCTGGGCGGATCCAAATGATTTGGCCAAAGGCAACTGCTCTGTACATTGCGCCGTCAATGTTACTGTTGCTATGTAACCTGAGAAGAAGTCTGAGGTAAATTTTGTTGAATCGGCCGTTTGCCTCAGCATTCTAATAGCACGTAGATGAAAATCCACGGTAACTTCGTTGATGTGTTCTGAGTCAACATCAAACTACAATGAAATTATAAAAAGGGCATAGTTCTCTTCACACATCGTCTTTGGTCGGGTATGCTTCTCGTTAAGTCAGGCCTATTGTGCTAGCTATGAAAAAGCGGCCATGATAAATGGGATTTCCTAGATTTTTCACTCATCTCAGACACTGTCTAAGGTAGCTTTACTATAGCTATCGACCTGAATTCGCAAAAAAGCCCTAGCTGGATACGCAATCCAATTTTTCGATAAGAATGCAAAAAGCAGGTTGCTATCTTTGATTTTGGTAAATTCGTACCCTTATCAACATATCAACAAGTTGAGAATTGGAGAGATGTCATATAACTTTGGTAAGCATTGTTAACCATGCTATTGACTATTCTTCTAAATCCTGAGAAAGCTAGTGCGAATCGCGTTTAAGGTACATGTACAAAAGGAACTCTATCTTGGTACCAGAAAGCACAAGATAGAGTTTGGTGGTCAATAAATGCTGAGGCATATTCCCTGCAGTGAGAGGAAAATGCTGGATGACCGTAGCAGTAACACAAGGAAGGGTTTCACAGCAACTCGTCTTGTCATGGTAATTAAAGGGGTTGCAAAAGGCAAAGAGTTGGCAAAAAGGAAACATCTGCCTGAATTTTAGAAGTCAATGTGAAAAGAATGAAAAGCAAATTATTTTATCAATCGCGGTAGCTTCCTTACTTGCCTAAAAGCCTGTTTCTGAGCAGAAATTCATGCAGAGTTTTATAGAGTTTTAACTCGTTTCCATGATATCAGCAAATAGGGAAGGTACTTACACTGATATGTTAATAAAGAAACCTGGCAAATAAAGCAAAATATTGATATTAGCTCAAAGTGTTGTTGGACTTGTAATTTGATTGGAAGCATGAAAGTGACTTTTCTAGATTCTAATATCAATGGTGCAAATTGAAATTATTCACACATTGAAAGTCAGCTAGTGAAGAGATACGAACTTCCAAAAGTCACTTGCTTTATTCATTATTTAATTTATTGATCAGTGAATTTATTCATACAATAATTTGTTCACCCATTGCCAATAATTCATTTACTTATTGACTAACATACTTTATTACTTACTTCTGTACTTACATAACTACTTACAATTATCAGTGATAGCTGGTTATGCGCCTGCTCGTATCTTGAAATATATCAAGTATCTTGGTTTTGAAAAGAAAGAAGCAAAGGAAATTATCAACAGGTTGTAGGAAGCTGTATCTAGGGGACAGTAAAGATTTGCAAAGCATTTTTGAATTTTCAGATTATTTTCAAATCACTTCATTTTTGCCCTGATTTCTATACCTTGAATCGAAATTTGCAGTGGTATCTGTTCTAGCTTTACCGTTATCGTTTTTGTCTCATGGTTTGAGACCGATTTACTTATGTCATTGAGTGTGAATACTAATTTTGATTGAGTTATATGCATGAAACTTTCTTACGTACAGTACCCATTTGCTTTCATATTTTCATAATGATTTACTCACTTCCTTGTGCACTTTGTTGCTTGCTTTAAAATAATGGTAATATTCGAATGTTTATAATGGATTAACGTTCCAACCAATTAAAGCTGCTATAAACGTATGTCCAGTAAAGTAAGATAGAAGCTAAAAGAAGAAATTACTTGACATCCACAGTTCCTTGCTATGTCAAAATAAATTTAATTTCAGTAGTTATCTAGAAAGTTTAAAAAGTCTAGCTTGTTTAAGCAGCGGTCTTCCAATAGAAGCTTATTAAAAGGGTTTTCCGCCATCAAAAAAGAAACCTTTTCTTCCATTTTCTGTCTTAATCTTAGGCAAATTATCATCTTCGCATGATTCCGCGTGTTCTTTTGATGTGAAGAGAGAGCAACTTATTCTTTAAAAGGGTATATAACTTCTCCATCAAGGCAAGATTTTACAAATTGGCAGGCTCGGTTCTTGTTTGCACTGCAGAAAGAGTAAATTTCCTTGGTCTTCACCATTCATTCCGCTCTTCTGCGTAGCGAGACCAGTTTATCCTCTTCTGTTGATTTGAGACAAGGTAGGTGTAATCCACAGCACCATTCTTTGGTAGATCGAATTTCTTTCTAATTCATTTTTGCTGCCTTACTTGCTTACTGCCTAACACAGTCACTCTCACTCACTTGGTCGAATTGACTAATCAGATCCACTCGTCTGTTTGCGTCCATTTTTTCAGGCATTCATTACTTGGTCACTGTTAGAGGCGATTCTTTTGTGCATCATGAACCTTCAATGGCCAGTGCAATGTCTCGGGAAACGTTACTCCTTTTGGTGGTAGTTTACAATTGGACGATCAAAATGCGCCACTTCCCAATTGTTCATATTTTCACGGTACATTGCAAGATTAAAACTGAAATGCAGCACTCAGCTTCTTAGAACTCATTGAGAGTCGAATTCATTACTTCTATCAAACTATGCAAAAAATGTCCAATGTCAGCCAATTATTACTTTTAATCGATCCTTAGATAACCCACTCTCTCCCGTAGGGCCAACTAATTCCAACATACGCATGATAGAAATAGGCATGTTCAATTGCCATTAGCAACAACAAAACTACCGAGCGTAATTCCTACTTAAAAAAGTTCCCTAAAGAACAATTGTCTTCTTGAAAGGAAGAGATCAAAGAGATTGAATGGACCAAGGTGGAATTCCCTTTGCACATTTCAAGCTGTCGTCTCGGCGTGTGAAGCCCACAGAATTGAGATCATGTCTAGGTCACCATAACAGAGGAGCACTGACCACTTCTTTACAGAGGAAATGGCGTCAAGGATCGTCCTTTTCTCCCCCTGGTTTTCAGTGAAACTGCACGAGGGTGGGGACATTCCTATGTAGGATGGTTGTGCTATTGTGTATCTATTCATTCTCTTGCATACTATTCTAGCGTGTTTTACACGAATTTCACTTTGTAATTTCTTTGTCAAAGTCCTCATCGGAGCCAAATAGCAGAGCAAAATTTTTTTATTGAGTTATGTCGAGGAAAGGCCGTGGTGGCCCATACAAAGCCCCAAAAGAAGAAGAAAGAAGAAAGCGAAAGGCTAAGATTATATTTAGACGATTAACAAAGGTGATTATAATGAACTAAGAACTGGTAATCAACGTGGAATTATATCCTTATGTCAAGGGGAAATTCATTTTGACCAGCGATACAACGAGTCAATGTCTCTGTTTCCTTCTCTGAACAATTTTCCCATCGATATTGAGGTTTGTGCATTTTCTTGGTATTTTCTCTTTTGCGAAAAAATTCCTTTTCATGAAATTTTCTTCCACTTGAAATGCTGGTAACAATGAGAGCTAATTGCTTGCATAATCTACTTTACAGCTGGGTTCATTCATTCGTTAATTGTTCATTCCTTTGATAAAATGGCATTTAAATGAGAATCAAAAAGGGAATATTCAGCTGTTTCGATTGAGACTCATTGTGTCTTCATCCCATTGCGCCTTACAACTGAATAAAGACATTATTCATTTGCTTCTCTCGTTGGTAATAGTCATTATGCAGTGATAAAATAGTCTGCGCAGCTTAGGTTGAATGCATTTTAGTATGGATTTATGTAAGGACTCTCCATCTGAGCGAGCTGTTCACTCTTTCTCCCGTGGCTACCTCGCACCGCCAAGATCTTTGAGCAGCGTTTTTGAATCTCGCGCTCTCCGCCGTACACAAAAGGAAATGCTTTGACCGGAAATGACGTTTTGCTTTTCTTGGAGCTCTACGCGAGAAGCGATATACTGTATTGTGAAATCTCGTGATTCATGATGGCGGACAGTGTCGGACTCTTTCATCAAATAGGAGAGTGGAGGGATAACAATGCAGTCTTATCGGCATCAAGAATCAACCCTCCTACTTTGAAACCCTCTCTGCCTATTCAGAAAGTTCACCTTGGACTATCAGTATTTTTTACTGCCGCTTACGGGTTACTGTTTCTTCATATTTATTGGCAACTATGGCTGATATTGCATTACGGGCATCGCAGGCTCTCTTATCAAAGCATTTTCCTTTTTGCTTGCCTACTTTGGGCAGCACTCAGAACCGCCTTGTTCTCTTTTTATTTCAAGAATTATGTGGAGACTAATTCAATGGCGCCGTTCTTCAACTGGCTCTTATTCGCGTTTCCTGTTTTCCTACAGTATTTCATGCTAAACATTTTGGTCTTATATTTTGTACAGGTATGTTTATGTTTAGGCCTATTTCTAATTATGCCTTTTACGTCTATTAGACTTCTAAAGGACGAATTTTATCCATCAGCTTTAATAGATGCAGAGACAATTGAAAAATGACAATTCTTTTGCTAACTTGTTAACTCTTACCTTCCAGAAACGTAACTTTGCCGTGTCAGCGCGGACAAACGATGCATATTGAAATTGAGTCAAATTTAGAAAAGCCCGGTTGCTACATTCTAGTAAATTTATTATTATTTCAAATTGGTCTTGCTATTGTCCAGCTATTTTCTGGTATGATTTTATTAAGTCGTCATTGTTCAACTGTATTTCGCAAGAAATATTTGTTCTTGCCATTGTAACGTTTCAACATTTCCTTTCCGCGTGGCTGCATCCCTTTTTAAACGGAGTCCTTTTTCAAGTTTTATGAAGCATTCTCTTTGCAACTTCTGCTTGCCAATCGCACCTGCCAGATTTTTCATTTTGTCACAGGAAGTGAATGGGAAACACTTTCCTTGAAAACAATATGTTAAATTTGCTTCAATAACTTTGGAAACACCCAGTCTTTTTTCTAACCGCAATCGCACATCCAGGTTAATGTGGAAACTTTGTGCAGCCTGTTTCACACTTTTTACTGCATCTTATCTATTGACGTATCTTGTAGGTATGCTCGTTGCAGAAAATTTTTTCTGTAAATAATTTGATTACCCACAAGCTTGCAATTTTCTAAGAAATTGTATTATTTCAAGTGCAAGACTTGCAAAAGTCTTATATATTGTATTTATCATGCTTTGCGCAATTTCAAAACAAAGATGACAAGAGACAGTCATGATATCTCAATGAGCTCTTATTATGGCACATCCATCATTTGACATGAGCATTTGAGTCCATTTTGGGATCTATCATCAGCATGAACTTATTAGGAGGGGGCAAGGTTAAATAGGTTTGAAAAAAAAATAAGTAAGCAACAAACAGAAGGAAGATGTGATTGCATATTCAAAAGAGTGTGAGAAGGAAAAGAGGACTTCTGAATAAAGAGTAGTGGTCTCTGAAGATAACTTTCCTTTGATAAATTGTCATTTACTTTTCAGGTATCATTAGAGAGAAAATATCAACAAAGTCCATTAAGATACAGGTGAATCCATGCTGTTTAATTTCTTACAAACTTATCATTTTGATTTCCTCTGCATGTCCTACTTTTTGATGATATAAAAGACTCACAAGTAGCTATGCATCATGCTATATAAGTTGCTACATAAGTTACCCTCGGACATGCAAACTATTCACATGAATAAAAAGCACATTGAACTCTAGGAATGCTCCATTTAGTATCTACTATTTCTCTGGGCTATTTTCTTCTGATTGCACAGCCAACTTTTTCAGCCCTTCTTTTTTGTGAGCGCTAAACTCTGAGGTATTTTTTTTGCTTTGTGTAGTATGAGTGGCCTTGTTATTTTGTCACCTTGTGGTCAAGTCTGAAGTGACCAGAGATGCAGCTATAGAAATAAGATTGGGTGAACAAATTCAAGGAAGCATCGTACCATGCCAGGGGCAGGTTTTTAGTAAGAGACTGGGATAAGTTGGATGGTTTTTTCTTTGCTTGAATAGCGCTATTCTTGGACAATTCCAGCCTTTATCAGGCAAAGTGAAGACATTTTTTGGGGGAATGATTGACAGAGCCCTCCCATGCCTCCTTGCAGATATCTGCCTGTTGAGTACTTTCATCAAATCCTCAAGGTCTAGGAAATAACGAAACTATTAGTCATTAGCTGGATAGGGCTATTTTATTTGGATTATTTTGAAATCTTCAAGCATCTTTCAGGCGTAGTCAATTTTTTTAGATGATTAAAATTTCACCCCCACCTTCACCTTGCTATATGATTCACCTCTTATCTTATTCTTGTTTCAGAAAGTGGCTGTTTGTTGTCTTTTTTGCTGTGAATATCCTGTTTCTCGTCACAAATACAACATCATCATTTCTATATTGCAAAGAACCAAAGGCATCATATCAACAGACAATTACATTTGTTAGAGTAGGAATCGATTACACCTTGTTCTTCATGTCTGCTGCCATACTTTGTTGGTGCATTATCAGGGTAAAGTTTGATTTTTTCTCAAAATGGACATACCAATGAACTGAATTGATTTCTTTGCAAATGCATTGTACCTTTGGATACATGCTTTATTTTGAGTAATAGCTAAAGATAAACACATTGCGCTTCCTGCAAGATACATAAAGTGGTTGCTATTTTCCATCATCTAGAAGAAATCTTTCATTAAAAGATATTTGATCAAGTAAAATCTTTTACATTAACACATTATCAATATCAGCATAAGGAATTCTTTATTGTATTTTGGAAGAATCAATATTCCCATCACTACGGTAAATTCTGTAGTAGCTACTCATAATGGTATGTCAGCTTTAAGTCTTGTTAACTGCTTCAAATGTTTTGGTATATGGATTGCTTATTAGTTAGAGCACTTGATCAATGAACTTGTAGTCTGTAGATCAAACCCCAACTTTGCATTAGCTTTCAATAGAGTGAGGAGAGTTGCTAGCCCTCTTTTACACCAGTTATCAGATGTGGTCATATTAATAGGGAGGCCAGAATACTGCCTGATAGGCATGCTTCCTCTGTGTCCTGAAATCTAGCATTAGATCTTTAGAATCATTAAGTAATTGAGATTAATGCAAGTAGATTCAAATTTTATTTTCTTTTAGCTTACAAGAACAAGGACAACAAAAATTTTAATTGAGGGCCAGGTGAATGTCTTCGATTTTCTTATTACCTTAATACCCTATTTTTTTTAATTTTTTTTCTTTTAGTGGGTTGTGTTGAGGAAAGGCTATGGTGGTCTAAACAAAGCCCCAGCATAGGAAGAAAGATGAAAGCGAGCAGCTAAGAGGAGAGAGATAAGATTAAGTTTATTGATCTTTGATTTGAAAGATGGCAAGCTGTAGGACTCAGTAAAGCAAGAAGAAGGCAATACGTTCCATAAATTGCATGCTCTTGGGATGAATGATGATTTGTGAGATAGAGTTCGTGGATTAGGCAGTGAAACTTGGAAAGAGTGTGAATGAGTTGAGCTTCTGGTGGTCCTGACACGCCTCAGAGGAACTGGAATAATATCCCTGATCTCCTGAGAACAATGTCTGTTAAAGTATCTGTAAAAGATGAAAGATCTCCAACTAAAGGACGATGAGAAAGAGGTTGGAGCGATTTGGTGAGGTTAGGATTATTGATGAGACGAATGGCTTTGGACTGGACTTTATCGAGAAGACAGAGAGTAGATTTTTGAGCACCACCCCAGATGTGGGAGCAGTACTCTAAAGAAGGACAGATTTGGGACTTGTATATAGATAGAAAGTGAGAAGATGAGACAAACCCGTGGGCTCTGGCGAGGAAGCCGAGCTTTTGAGATGCATGTTTAGCAAGGGAATGGATGTAAGTTTTCCAAATGAGATTAGATGAAAGGGAAAGACCAAGTTGTGTGAAATAAGCTAAAGTGTACAGTTCGTCACCATTCATGAGAACAGGTGGAAAGTGTTGATTGCATTTGCGTGCAATGACAGCCTGTTTCGTCTTGCTTTGGTTGAACGAACTAGGTTGTCTTCACCCCACTTCTCAATGACTGTCAGATCATTGGAGAAAATCGTGACTGAAATGTTTCTATGGAGTTGGATATCGGTGGAAGCATGGTCATTTGGATTGAATGAAAATGAAGAACTTAGGAAGGTATCATCAGCAAAGGAGTGAATACTAGAAGGCGCAGAGGTAAGTAGGTCGTTTATGAAGAGAATAAAGAGTAAAGGGGAGATGACAGAGCCCTGGGGTACACCAGCATTGATGGAGTGCAGATTGGAGAGGAAGCCGTCCACTCTGACGGCAATTGACCTATCAGAGAGGAAACTACCAATCCAATTAATAGGAGTCTGATGGAGACCAAACATCGGTAGTTTAGCAAGAAGACCCTTGTGCCAAACGCGATCAAAGGCCTTGGAGATATGGAGAGAGATCACTCTGCTCTCACCACAGTATTCTAGAGAAGAGGACCAGACATGGACAGTATAAGTAAGAAGATCACCAGTAGACCTGGCTTTTCGATATCCATACTGGTGATCATAGAGAGAAGATGTTTGTTTCTAGGAAGGTAAGAAGTTGTTTAGTGATGATGGTCTCCATTGTTTTAGATATGAGTGAAGTGATTGCCATGGGACGATCGTTGAGTGGATTAAACTTGTCGCCTTTTTTGGGATAGGACAGACGTGGGCTAGTTTCCATGAGGTAGGAAATGTACCACGAGTGTAGAAAAGCTGAAATTGTTTGTTAGGAATGGGGGCAAATTCAGGAGCACAGGTTTTGAGAACTATTGCTCAAATACCATCAGGGCCTTTCGATTTGGAGGTTTCAAGCTGAAGAAGGGTTTGGCGAACTTAACGTGTGGAGAACTTAATGGGTGACATAGTGAATTTTGAAGGGGGGAAGTGGTGTGGTTGGAGCCCTCGGTCGTTCAGGTTGGAGTTAGAGGCAAAGACTTACGCAAAAAGATTGGCCTTGGATGAAGGAGTGGTAGAAGAAGAGTTAGAGTTGTTTTTTAGTGCAGGGAAAGATGATTGGCAAAAGTTTTGGGAGACAACGTTGGCCATTGACCAAAAGGAGCGAGAGCCAGCCTGGCAGGAAGCGACTTTCTTGCTGATGCATTGGACAAAAGATGATTTGGCATTTTTGATGGTTTTGGAGCAAGTGTTGCGTGAGTGGATGAAAGAAGTTCTTGAATGTTGGGCTTGACGTTGCTTCCATCCCTTGAAGTAGTGGTTTTTGTTATTCACAGCTTTGGTGCACTGTGAATTGAACCACTTAGGGGAATTTTTACCAGGCTTGTAAGAACAGGGAATAAAAAGATCCATGCCAAGAAGTATTGCGTCGGTGATGAAAGAGGCAAAAGAGGAAGTATCATTTGGAAAGCCTGAAGACCAAGGGTAAGAAGAGTAAAAAGTGCGAAGGGAGTCCCAGTCAGCCTTGTTGTAGAGGAAGACTCTTTGCGGAGCAAGGGCCTATCCAGGTGAGGGAGGAAGTCATGCCGTAAGGTTATGAGACAATGATCAGAGTTACCAAGAGGAGAGCTAACTGTGGGAGGAGAGTAAATGCTAGGATTAGATGTGCTATACTTTGACCTTTTATATAATTTAATGCGCAATCATTTCGGTTCACTGCGTGTATTTCCTGTACCGATACTATGATACCTGATACCGATACTATGATATTTCATTTGCAAATATTGATGCCATGTAATCTAATCTCCAGACACTGTAAGTGGATAGAAATGGAATGGAATTATCATCTTATTCAAAATTATCAAGAGAAAGAATGCTTCTTAATACTGTTCAAAGGCTTTGAATGCCTCTATTATAAAATCTGTGTTTGATTTTTTGCAGGGAGTTTCATATCGCCAAGCAGCTACTGTTTGTACCTTGATTTCGCTACTATATCTTTCAAGAGCAGTTTACAACGTGATAGCTGTCTCTCCTATCTCAATGCCCACTTTCAATTTTGGATGGATTAATGTTTCTGATCAGGTGGGACATCATTTTTGAAGCCCGCTTCTCACATTCTTATATCATTCTTTTCTTGACAAATTCATTTTAAAACAGATCATCGTTTGGTAAGAAGCACACACTAATCATCAAGGTATTAAGCAAGTTCATCTCACAATATTAAGACCAATTTCAGAGGCTTTTATCTAGCCAAAAGATTTTCTACTCACGATGAACAGAGCACCATTTTTGTGCGAATCGGCACTCCTTTGCTTCTTTGATTTGTTTTTCCTAGCATCCAAAAGCAAGCTTTAGAATGTCAAGAAGCTACATTTATCAAGCAGTGCTTTGTTACCTCCTCACCTTGTGACCAACTGTTATGGTCCATGCGCCTGGAATCGCAGAGAGCTAGCGATTCTCATTGTAATTCAAAGTAAAGCAAAAAGTAGGGTTCGAACCACTAACTGTAGGATCAACGAACAAGGCCTTACTGCTGCGCTCTCCTTACACCTCAGTATCCGTTGCTCGTCTATAACATTTTAATACAATTTCACATCAGGCTAATAACAGCTCCGTAAATAAAGAGTGGCATTGTTATAATGATGCTTTCGGAACTTTTTTTAGCTTATCATGATTAAATGATTTCGTGGAAAATTTCCATGATGAATATCGTCTTCTTTTATACCAGGGAGAGGTCGGTAAAAAGGGAAGCATTGTCCACACCACTAAGAACTATGCATTCATCTCTTTCGGCGTTGTTTTGTTCATTTGGGAACTTCTGCCGACCTTTACAACTGTCTGGTTGTTCAGAGTGAGAGGACCACAGTCCAGACTTGTGAGTATTGTACTTTAATATTGTTACAGTCAACTATGGTACAGTTATGTTCCACCCAACCTTTTTTCTGCTGTTTCATTTTGCAATTTCGTTATGTACAATCATTCGTAAGAAAGTCAGATGGTTATAAACCCGCATGCGTAGCAGAGGGAAATGTCTAAAGCACCACTGGCCTCATTAATGTCTGACACATTCACTCCAAAACGGCACTTGTCCATACAGGTTGGCCAATCCATCACGATTCATTGGGCAGAAATCAGTTTCGTAATCTTGGCATTTTATATGAAGCGACCGAGGGTATTATGTGGTTACTCATGAGCTATGCTTTGCCATCGTGTCCAAATATCTCTTTCATCGATTCAAGCACACGTGTTGGTTCCTATTCCTTGCAGAGTATAGGGAACATTGTTCCACTTGTATGCTTTCCGCCTAGCATTCAAATTTATAGATATGGGTACATTGTGGGACACTGAGAAGCTATGCTCATCGAGCACTATCCTGGTACCTCCTGTCGATGTGAACACACCTCGTGACTTGTACACATTTGTAGCTACAGAGAGCGGCCTATTCATCCCATCTAAAGTGAATGTCTTTGAACCTGGAGGTGGACACGAATCACTGATCACAGGATCCATCGCCAATTGCCTTACCACTGAGATATGAGATGTGCAAAGCGTATTTTGTGGAATATCCGATGAGACCTTCTTACCTCAGCCAGAAACTGTCTCCTACTGCCCATAAGTAGTTTAAGTGAGAGTCGCCTGATTTGACCTGACCGGTTTTAAACCTCATTTCTCATGTAATTTAATGCTGTCCTTAGGCAGTGACTTAATCGCAGTTTTTATCTTGCCTTGCGAAATTTTCTGTTCTTTAGACCACATCTGGCATAACGTCTGACAGCTTCAACAGTAAATCATATTTCTTTGACAACGAGCGTAGATACGACTCAGATGATGATATTTCCACAGGAATAACGCCACCAGGCTATGCAGGGTAAGTGGAAATTACTGCAACAATATCCACCCATTGAGAACGTGAGCTATCGCTGTTAGAAATCTAGCATTCCGTTTTCGGTTTCGCGATCTTGTGCAAATGCTATTATTATCATTGCCATTATTTATGCAGAATTTTTCTACAGTGGTATCATATTTACATAAGGTACATACACGTGTAATGTTATCACAGATGACCTGTAATAGTCGAAAAGTCGAAAACGAAGCTAGGAGATACATGCATATCATTATATGCAAAAGTGAACAAAAGAAATGTTTGATTTGTCAATTGAAGAGTTTGAAGCCATGTTCATAGGGGTAGAAAATTGGGGAAGAAATAATGGTGTGCACCGTTACCAGGGGCGGAGATACATAGACTTAAACTATTTTTTGGGGGGAGGGGGTAAAAAGTTGAGAAGGGCGTGGCTTCATTTCTAATCACAGCCCTGCCCTATATTCTTGGCAAATCTCAGAAGACTGCACTCTTACAAACATAAACAAGCATAAAGCGAATGGCTGTAACATAGTAATTGCTAACGGTTAAGCTACATTTAAATAGTAATTTAATTAATGATGAACAATGACAGTCGCAAATATTTCATCATTTGCCGACGACACCGTTGTGCCGACAGACGCAAGATTGGGGGTTACAGCACCCCCCCCCCCCCCGTTTAGCGACACCTCTGATCATTACCAATGCGAGAGTGTAGAGGCGCCTCGATGCAGAGAAGCCGTCTTGAACCACAGCATTATCAAGGTGGGTGGCTATTTATATTCCTCGCCGCACTTACTCTAAGCATTTTGCACAAGGTACCCATTTACTTTCGGGTAGACAGTTAGATGGCATGCAAGAACGTGCACAAGCGTGAAGCCGAACGCTGGACCTTCCGCACTGTAGGCACCTACTCTAATAACAAGTACCTCTTAAGAAAACTGAAGTAGGCTATGCAGTTTTTCAAGTAAAACATGTTTACGGTATAAATGGAGCCAGTGTAATATTCGGCTTCCCATTAGAAAGACAAACAAAATGGGTATGGAGTTAAATCCCTATGAGGCTAGCTACCTGTAGGTTGTTTATTTATGTGATGTAGTGTTACCTAATGTAATTTATTCATTTATAGTACGCTAAAGATAATTCAGTTCATAGATAGACTAATTTAGGCCTCTCTTTTAAATAGGGAAATGCCAATAGATCATTGTTTAGAATTTAGACTCTAATTTGACGGATAAAAGAAAGTTGGGCGCAATACTTGATACAAGTGTTTGGTAAGTACCTTGCCAGAGAAAAACTGTCCTGACCCATAACATTTTGAAGTAGGGTGACCAGTTTCTTTCCTCGTCGCACTTTTCTCTAGCTTTACGTAAGGTAGCCACATTTACTGCTCGGCGGAAAAGTAGAGGTTGCTGGCTGTTTCGAAAGGGTACTGTTAGGGCAAATCGCTGTATCTGTTTCCCGATTCTTATCATAAACATTTAAATGTTTATGATCCGTAGTGTTTACTCTATTCCGATCTCGCAGCTTTCTTGATACACAGTGTAGCTATTTTCTCCTCTTTTAGGCTACTCGATATTCCAGGGATCGACAAGCGAACGTACAGCGTAAATGACCATGCAAGTTACAAAAGGATACCATCATACGGGTCAATACCCACAAGAGGAAGCAGTTTCAATCCTCACAGCACAAGTTACCCCAGCCCCCATGTACGCGGTACAACTCCGCCTATGTTGTTCTCATCGGCGGGAAGCAACCCGTACAAGCCTGTCACTGAGTCGGAAGAAATGGAATGAAATTCTTAGAATATATTTCAGGTTTGTCTCTTTATGTCCATCTCAAAATGTAGTCTGATAACACAGTGGGGGACGAACAAAGCTGTCCCAGGCTGGAAGGTAAGAAGGGTCACATGATCCTTTGATAACTGCTCCCCATAAATGGTCTTCTGCCAGCCGAAGTATCTGCCCCGTTGTGCTGCAATGGCTCCACATCAGGATGTTATCAATCCATCTTTTCGCAGAACGGCCAGCTCCATGGCCTATTGCACCCCCAAAATCGAAATACCTTCCTCAAAAATCAGGAATGTGAAGCTGGCTCAAGTCACAGGGATACTATTCGTTTTACGGGTTCGTCCTGTCTAATTTTGAATTCATCCTCGAAAATTCGAAACTATGACCGTTTTCTGTTCCAAATCTAGCTTTCAATTTTTCTAACAGAATGCGGAAAGAAATTATGAAAGTAGATGTATTAAATGGTGATGCATTGAAGCGTTTCTGTGAACAGACGAAGCTAGTCGCCAAAATAAATGTTACATCTAATTTAGATATATCCTTCAATTCTGATGCAAGGAAAGGACTCAAAGCACAGTATTTGATGCTTCGCTGTCAGCATTGTTTCGTTGTAATTAGTTTAGATTTTGGTTCAAGAGAGCAAATTGGCAGCGAACACAAAGTAACTCAGGTATTCAGAATAATCAGGATTCATCTCATACCCCACATTTGTTTAGCTTTGCCACGAGCTCATACCTTTAAGGCAGTCATGAACTCTCGTGATTCAATGCCTGTTGGTTGCAGTTGAGGTTTTGATTTTACTTTTTTCAGATTAGTGTATCTTCATGTTCAATCGCTGAAATCAAACGCTGGTGGAAAATCGAACTAATTTAAACATAATTCCCTCATTTTGAATCGCAACATTGGTTTGATTATACGATCCACTGTAAATACATCTTATGCGCACATGTTTTCCCAGTTTACTGTCATTAACTTCATCAATGCATCTTTACTAAGCAATGACGTGCGCAGCTCTAGGGAAAGAGCGGTTCTTTGATAATCCGTTTTAGACTTTTGAAGGTTGATTTTATTCTACATTTCAATGTTTACAACACCCAATGCCTTGTCTCAAATAGTGGCACAATATGATTGCCACTTTACAAGCTCACTGGCTGTACCATGTACCATATGCCATGTACCTCCCCGACTTCCAATTCTATTTCGTTTTTAAGTAAACTTAGAGACTTGTAGTTGGCATAGTGCTTATAGTACATATCCACTGCGCTGAAGGTCCCGGACTCAAGGCACGCTAATTCCCTTTTATCTATCCCTTCTTTCTCTCCACCCCAACTGTCAGTAGGTACATCTTGGGTTCTAGGGAAGCGAGGAAAGGAACTGGCCACTCTACCTCACGATACCGTGACTCAAGATGACACCTCTCGAGCAAAGTGCTCCCCAACGCACGTATTGTGTATGGGAGTCAACTTAACTTTAGAGACTCTTCGAGAGCAGTGTTCAAACATCATTATCAAATCAGTTGCCCGCTTCCGAAATTGCCTGGGGTTGGTCGTAACTGTGCCCAGCGAATCCTTTAACAACCCTCGCTATTCACTGAATGCCCTTCGCATCATCATTGCAATGACAAATCGGAGAACATTTTAAAGTCAGATTAGCCCGCATATGTATAAATTAAATTCCGCAGATCTATTTAGATATCTGTTTCTTTTTTAGAAGAATTTGATTTTCGTACGAGCTCTGTTTATCTCTTGATATCTTTGCGCTTGCTTATAGAGTAGATGAAATTATTAGTGATAGTCTTGACGTATATTATTTTATGCTGCTCAAAATGAAATATCATCATATTTTCGTGTCATTTCTCAATTCAAGTGTATCCTGTCACCTCAGGTGATGTACTTGCTTGGGGGTGGGTCGTACTACCTTGAGTGTTCATATCTCAAACGTTTTGAAAACTTGGGACCTAGGTTAAGGGAGGTGGCTTCTACCAATGGTTTCCATGAGAAAATTGAAAGCTTCTAACTGAAAATTCGACACGAAAGAGGGTATAATCTCTGAGAATCTTTTCAAATTTTTTTTGCGTACACATACTGTATATGTACATTTGTGGCTGACAATGTCACGGTTTGCCTCGTTTTGATTTAGTCTCGAGTATAGAAGTGCATTTATGCGTCAATTGTCGACTGATGAGTTGAACTGTGGACTATTTAGCGGGTTGCTCAGGAAATCTGTGATTGCTGAGGTGAGAATAGATTCCCCTTCTTCTCAAATAACCCTTTGAGGTGCACACTGAACACCCAAAAAGGTTGAATGAATAACAAGCAGCTTTGTGCAATGGTTATAATATTGATACTGGTGCACGTATTTAGGCCAATTCCTGGTCTGACTTATTTTGGTTGACAGTACGCAGTTACCTGTCGTTATTGATGCCTTTTTATTGCCATTGCATTTTAGATAAAGTAATCAAAATATCCAAAACTTACTGCAGAGCATTCCCTACGGATAGATCACGAACACCAGAAACCACTTTATAGGCCCGATTTTGCCTGCTCTATAAAAAGGCTCTAATGAAACTTTTCTCAGAAGATTCTGTTTATTTTATGCATTTACAAATCTATTTAATAATTCTTTTAACTTCCAAAGAGCAAAAATGCAAAAATCCCGTTACCAACATGCTGACGGTACTAGTGAGGGCAGAGGTGAGTTACTTTGAAAACCACATCTTAAAGACTTGCCAATTCTCCCGGATAGTATGACTGTGACATTTACATCAGCAAAACTTCTGCAATTTTTTACACTTAACCATTATCTAGACAGAAATAATCTGCTCAAGTGAAGAAATTGACCCATTGTGAAACCACAATAGTGACCTTTCTTCTGCTGATATGGTAGCACCAGGTTCGCAGGATCCTAGCAGTGGTGCCAGCAGGACTTTTTAGCAGGGTAAGGATAGCAAGAAGTCATCAAAAAATGTTAACATCGATATTAGTGAAAAATGATGGCAGCACAACAGCTGATATTGCATTCATTCTAGCTGCATCCATACAAACAGTTTCACTAAAATTCACCAATTTATTTGTTTTTTAAAATGTTAAAAAAAAATTGTGGGGCTCATCACTTCAATTTATTGCTAAGCTGACCAGCCACAAAAGTGATAGAAAAAATGCCAAAAATAATCTGTGATGAAGATGTTCTGACATATGCCAATGGGACCAGGCTTCTGTTTATTTGTAAATGAAGTTGCTTATATTTATGCGCAGTGTTAAGGTCATATAATATCCCAAACACGTTATTTTTAAGAGAAATTGCACAAAGAATAAAGCCATGTTTTTCATCTGTGTGGAGTGATAGGTGAGGTAGACTTAAGGGATGTCTTTTGCCTTAGTTTGCATTCCAAATATATTTAGGACGGAAAGAAACATTACTGCATCCAAAATCTTAGGATGATTGGCAATGTAATTTTTCCAATGAGTTGTAGCAAAGGAGTGCATTGATGCATAGTAATAGGAATAGTTCATTTAATTTTGTGCTGTTTATGTAGCTTTTAGGCCAAATTTGGTCATCTTGGTTTGATCTGTATTTTTATTTGTGGTTTACTGAAGTAGGGTTTGTAACTGCAGTAAGAATAAAATACTGCAAATCCACACCTGCTAATGCCTTGAATTAACCTGTGTAGCCAAATATATAACAAATGTATGTATACATGTATGGATATATATGTATGTATTTGTGTATGTATGTATGTATGTATGTATGTATCTATGTATGCATGTTTGTATGTATGTATCTATATATTGTCGTTCCTTGCCCAGTCCAGGCCCAGTCCAGGCCCAGTCCAGGCATTGGATACCATCCGTCACCATATTTCTCTGTCTGCCGTCGCCGTGATGGTGACGACTTCCCTTGCTGTTGGATCCACCCATCTTGTGAGACTCCGGATGTACAAAGGCCCTTGGCGGTCCCCTGCCTCGTCTGCCATCAAGCCTGCCTGTTATCGCCAATCTCTCTACACTGCCCTTCCTCATAACATGGCCAAACAACTCTGCCTGCCTCTTCCTGAATTTGTCAACCAAATACCAACGCACCCCTGCCCTCTGCATCACACTGTGGTTGGTTTCGTGCGCTGTATATGAGACCCACATCATGTGGCAAAGAAACCACATTTCCGCTGCGTGTAGTCTACCACTGTCACTGTTGGAGAGATTCCATGTCTCACATCCATATGTTAGCACCGATATCACATAGCATTCAAGTAGTCAGCGTTTGAGCTGCATTGATGTTTTATGGTTGTGGAAGATGGTTCCCATTTTACTAAAAACACCCTTTGCCATCCCAATCCTTCTTCTAATTTCTTCCTCTCACCGACTGTCGTTTGTGATATAGCTTCCAAGGTAGTTAAAATGGTTAACCTGCTGTATTTCCTTGCCTTCCGCCTTCAGCTTACACCTGGGATCGGATTCACTGATTACCATGCAGAAAGTTTTTGATGCATTGATTGTTAAACCATAATTGCTGCTGCTTGCTACTACCTTATCCAGAAGGGCTTGAAGGTCCTCGTTTGTTTCTGCCATGAGAACGGTGTCGTGCACGTATCTGATATTGTTTATCACATGGCCATTCAGCCTGATACCCGGCATTCCTACTAGTTGTTTTTGAATCATTTCCCCATACAGATTGAACAGGTCTGGTGAGAAGACGCAGCCTTGTCGTACTCCACGTTTTATTTGGGTGTATTCTCATACTTCCCCTTCGATGCAGATGCCCGCTGACTGTTCCCAGTACAGGCTTGTCAGGAAAATAATGTCCTTTCAGTCGATAGAGTACGGTATATATTCATATATGTATGAATTTATGTATGTATTTGCAAACGGTCGAGGCAGATGTCTCTTGTAATGATTTAAATGATTTTATTTTGATAGAGTCAGTTATAAGCTCTTCAGGCATTGATGTTGAATTATTGGATCCAAGACCAATTTGTATTTTGAAGACAAAGGATGACCATTCTTTTGAACTTGATGCAGAAGCTCTTGAATCTGTTCTTTTGCAACCGCAAGTTAAGGATAAGAAGGTTGCAGTTGTTTGTGTTGCTGGTGCATTCCGAAAAGGAAAGTCATTCCTCTTAAACTTCTTTATCAGATACTTGGATGGAGAGGTATGTTTTTACATGTACAATTTGTCTAATATAATTTATTTAGATTGTACCTTAAGGAATGTGCAAATTTGGTGGAGTTTTCATAGTCAATTGGTCCTAAGTATTGACTCAATGATCCAGTATGATAGCTTACCTTACCTGGCCAAGCTGATGGCCAAGACAAATCTGACTACACCCTCAATTCTTCACAATCTTTGAAGGGCCTCTCCAGTGAAAAATTTCAATTTTAGGATAAAGTGTAATCAAGTGTCCTGATCTCAAATCTGAGGCTATTCTTCAGACATCTTGTATCGTTTTCGTATTAAAAATATTTTTACATCAGACTTCACTGGAAAAAAATTAGAAAGAACGAAAACACAAAACCTGCTTTGTTGCACCACAAAGTATATCACAGTAAATCACAATAATTTGCTAATCATTGCACTTTTAGCAACTTGCAATTGAAGGTGGCACAGTGTATCAGCAATTGTATCAGCTTAGATAAATTCTCGTGAGAAAAACAAATGACCAAGAAATTTTTGTAAGTGATTTTGACATCACAAAATAGGTCTCCGAGAATCATTTTGGAGCAAATTATGAACTCTAAAACAAACTTTAAGCTCTTATAAAACGAAAACGGTATGAGATATCGGGAAAATATTTGCAAATTCAAAATCAGGGCACTTGACTGAATCTAAATTGAAAATAAAGATTTTCACTGGAGAGGCTTATATTTTAGGTATAATTCCACTTTAGTATACCATGATATTTTACAGCCAGGAGTGTTGTAAGGATGTGATACTGTTTGTCATAGCATTTTAAAACAAATCAATCATCATCTTCTAACAGCATACAGAAGATAATCTGTTGGGTAATGATGATGAAGCATTGATTGGTTTTGGATGGAGGGGTGGAGCAGAAAGGGAAACTACTGGAGTTCTGTTGTGGAGCAAGCCATATGTTTGTACACTGCCCAATGGAGAGGAGGTATGCTCTTTATTTACAGGTAGTGCAGGAATAAATTTGGCCAAGCTAACACATTTCAGTAATGTATCCAAGGCAATCCCGGATATTAGAAAGCTATGCTATCTTGAGTTGAACAGTCACAAAGTGCATTTTTGCCTGATTTCATTATGTATGGCTTGTCTTATTGAAGAATTTGTATGTGATTAAGAAATTATGAGTTTTTATTGTGGATTATTTCTTGTATTACTCTCATCATTTTAAAGTACCTCCATTTTCTCTGATATTGATTTTTTCATTTGTTTCATAGATTGCTGTATTACTGATGGATACTCAAGGTGCTTTTGACAGCTCATCTACTGTCAAGGAATGCGCCACTGTCTTTGCCCTCAGTACAATGACTAGCTCTGTTCAGGTAAGTGCAGATTTTGCAATAGATAACAATCAAATTAAGTCTTCTTTGGGGGCACAATTTTGAATCAACAATTGGATAGATTTGTAAGCAGATGGATCAATTTTTTTTAACAAAATTTGGTCAACATTGTAAGGTTTCATATTCATCCCTGAAAATGGTAGGTAAGTTTTATTCAGTGGTAGGTATTGCTAATTTTCTCCTAGTTCTAATGATGTTAGAGAGGAATGGAGTGTAAGTGGTGTGCAAAATGGAGATGTTAACAACGCCCTTCCCATACGAATAAACCTTGCCCTTTGCATAATGTAAAAGGTGTCCAGCACTTCTCATGGAAGGAAAATTTAATTCAGTCATGGTTTCCTTTAACAATACAGGTTTACAATCTATCAAGCAACATCCAGGAGGATCATCTACAACATTTGCAAGTAATGATTAGCTTCCTCAGTCATAAAGAAATATTTGATGAAACATTGATATTACCTGTTTGACTGGTGTCAATATGCAAACATTTTTTTGCTTTGCGTGGTACATAGAGGGTATTTGGTATCATGGTCAGAGTTCAAGGTGCTGATGGTCCCACTAGTTCACATTTCTGGTTCACCGCTATATTTCCACCCAGGATTTAATGGGCACCTTGCACAGAGTTTGGATCAAAGTAAGAGGAAATATGCTGACCACCCTACCTCACAGTACCATAGGTCAGAGCTCAGGATGGTACCTTTTTCAGCAAGATGGTTCCTCTGAGGCATGTCAGAACCACTAAAGGCCCAATTCATTCACACCCTTTCCAAGTTTCACTTTCTAATCCACAAACTTTATCCCACAAATCATCATTCATCTCTAGAACTTGCAATTTATGGAACATCTTGCCTTCTTTTTGCTTTCCTGAATCTTGCAACTGGCCATCTTTCAAATCTAAGATCGATAAACTTCATCTGATCTCTTTCTTCTCTTAGCTTTTCACTTTCTTCTTTCTTCCTTTGTTGGGGCTTTGTATCGGCCACCATGGCTTTCCCCCAACATAACTTACTAAAAAAAGATGCCCCCCTGTGCAAGTCTCGATTATGGGACTCAACTTCGATTCTACTTTACTTCACATAGCAGTATTTTTGGTGAGTTATGTTAGGGAAAGGCCATTACTGTACAAAGCCTCAACAATGGAAGAAAAAAGCTCCATAAATTGCACATTCTTGGGATGAATGATAATTTGTGAGATGGAGTTTGTGGATTACTTAGTGAAACTTGGAACGGTATGAGTTAATTGAGCTTCTGGTGTTTAAGCATGCAAGAGACACTAATGCATGAATTGCATTTGCAGCTGATTGAGAAATATTTCTGTTCTCTGTAAGTGACGGGCCCTTTTCAATTTATTGAAATTATTCCAAAATTGAAAGCAGGACCTTGGTTTAACACATGTGTATTAATACATTAGGATGGCATCTGAAGTGGAAAGCAGCTTCGTTATTGATATATTTTGCCCAGTTATGCAAAAATGGTCTTCTCTTTATCTTAAAATTAGCTTTTCACTGAGTATGGAAGACTTGCATTGCAAGAGAGTGATAGCAAACCATTTCAGGTGACGAAAATTGTTATTTGTTTTGAAATTGAAATTTTAATGTTCTACTAGCCTTACAAATCAAGCTTGTAACTCAAGGGAGGAGCATGTAACTTTAATTCTCCTGGATATTCATGAAATCCCTTTCCTCTCTGAATGTCCTTATTTGCTTTATTTGCAACTTGTTTGCCCCTCTTTACAAACTGGACTGCACTTGCCTGTATCTGGTAATCTGGTATGCCAGGTGATATTCATTTGAACATGCAAGATTCATCGTGAATCCAAAGTCAATCAAATGATGTCTAGCTCCAAGCTTATAGATAAATTTTCAGGCTCATATTATTGGCTATTCTCGAACAATTATGCACTGTTTAAGTAATGAAATAGAGCAGTACATAAAATATGGTGTTCTAAACACCGATCTAAGGTCCTAATCATTGGATAGCTTAGAATGATAGCGTCTTTTGTTCTGAATTCTATTGTGTTGTGTGTCAGTGTATTATTTCAACTGTCTTTTGTTATTTTCAGAGAGATTTGCTTAATTTTCCTTGACATTGAAAGGGCCTCATTTAGTAGTCTACTACTAGTATCATTACGTTTCCATTGTATTACAGCGTCTGGAATTTCTTATTCGTGATTGGTGTTACCCCTATGAATTTGCTTATGGTGATGGAAAGAACTTTTTAGATCGTAGATTGAAGGTGAAGTTTCTAAAGAGCATTCAATTTTAATTTGCACAGTACATTGGTAAATTGAATTAATATAGTATCGCTTGCCTCCTGACATTTAGATCAAGTACTGTTTCAATACGATGGTATTCTTGTTCGTCACGTCTTTAATTTCAACAGAATTATGCTATATACACTTAGTTCGTTATAAGAGGTTTTCGCCGGCATGATACTGCTCCTTTTTGAACTGCTGGCAGCTGAATTTCTCCAGCAGCTAGCTTGTAACCGTATGCCATGTTAGCACAGCTAGTTATTTGCGTCCCCTTTTTTGAACAGTGAATTTTGCGTTTGGGCAACCTTCCAAAAGACACTTCTGGTATTTCTTTCTTCTGAATGTTTCCCCTTCGTATTCATTTCAGGTTGAGCCAGGACAGCATGAAGAGCTAAAGCAAGTTCGAACTCACATCAAATCCTGCTTTTCGAGAATTGGCTGCTTCCTCCTTCCACACCCTGGAAAAGTTGTTGCGACCAACCCAAAGTTTGATGGACGGCTGTCAGGTACATTGTGGTCGATTGATAACGTGAATCCATTCAGTTTACTGCTGCGATAGCATGTTCTTAAATGGCCTCTCAAGTGAAAAATTTTTATTTTCGAATTAGATTCAGTCAACTGCCCTGATTTTGAATTTGCAGTTAATTTTCCGATATCTCGTACCGTTCTCGTTGTATAAGAGCTTGAAGTTCGTTTTCAATTTCATTATTTGCTCAAAAAGAATTATCGAAGACCTATTTTTTGACGTCAAAATCACTTTCAAAACTTTCGTGGTTATTTGTTTTTCTCACGAGAATTTATCAGATTATGAACAAATGAAGGACTCATTGCTGATACAATTACTGAAACACCGTGCCACCTTAAATTGCAAGTCGCTAAAAATGCAGAGATTCACAAGTTATTGGGATTTGCTGTGATATACTTTGTGATGCTACAAAGCAGGTTTTGTGTTTTCGTTTTTTCTCATTTTTTCCAGCGAAGTGTGATTTAAAAACATTTATAACACGAAAACGATACAAGATATCAGAAGAATAGCTGCAGATTGTAAATCAGGACACTTGGTTGCGCCTTTTACGATCTTTGAATAAACAGCAGATGTTTAGCTAGCTTGTGTTAGACACTTCTCAAAGACCCATATCTGTATTGCATTGCGTTTGCTTCGACCATGCTGTCGTAAAGTGCACTGATTTTGGTTCTGGTCAATTACAAATACCATAGCAGTAGATTTCTCTCTTTTGTAGACATTGACGATGAGTTCAAGCAGTACCTTCAAGAATTCATCCCATCAGTCCTAGCGCCAGAAAATCTATTGATCAAGAATATAAATGGCGGTGATGTGACTTGCATGGGATTGGTCGAATATTTCAAATCTTATGTCAAAATATACCAAGGAGGTGAACTCCCAGAACCAAAATCAATGCTCCAGGTAGTTCTTGCTCTCTCTTGTTGCCCTTTCAACTTTATTCCCTTGTGTGGAACGATCATACTAAAGATTGTCTGTGAAGAATGTTAATTGTTTTATAATAAGAAACTCCTGCACAGCATACTTGATTTCAAGGGCGACAAAGCCAGAGGCAGTGCTCCAAGTGTTGCTAGGGAAGTGGGCTTTTCTGAGCTGGTTTTCCTTTGCGTCCCTCGCCGATGGTTGTATTATTATGAGTTGCGCAGGATTCAAGCCCAGATCTCCTGTGTTAGGAGCTCACTTGATCAACGACTACACTGAGGCATTACTAAAGTACGATATAAAGAGATGAATTTTGTATTTTTTGTGCTTGGCAAATGACTAGGGCTTGAGTCAAACGTTTTGCTCCGTTGCTTCAGTCATCTTTTCTGCATAATTTTCTGTGGTAGAAAGAGTGAAGGGACTATTTTCAATCAGTTTAAGTTTGATATGGGAACCGTTTTTCAATTCTTAATTTACAAAATTGCCTTACCTTCTTACTCCAACGATCTGTCTGTGACGTGCTGTAGGTGCGTCTTGAGTCGTGCATTTGGCGACAAAAGTGTCCGTCTGACAGTCAGTCGGTCTGTAGATCCGCCTTTCCATCCAATGATCGGTAGATCCATCCAGTGATCGGTAGATCCATCCAGTGATCGGTAGATCCATCCAGTGATCGGTAGATCCATCCAATGATCGGTAGATCCATCCAGTGATCGGTAAATCCATCCAGTGATCGGTAGATCCATCCAGTGATCGGTAGATCCATCCAATGATCGGTAGATCCATCCAGTGATCGGTAGATCCATCCAGTGATCGATAGATCCATCCAATGATCGGTAGATCTGTCCAGTGATCGGTAGATCCATCCAGTGATCGGTAGATCCATCCAGTGATCGGTAGATCTTTCCAGTGATCGGTAGATCCATCCAATGATCGGTAGATCCATCCAATGATCGGTAGATCCATCCAGTGATCGGTAAATCCATCCAGTGATCGGTAGATCCATCCAGTGATCGGTAGATCCATCCAATGATCGGTAGATCCATCCAGTGATCGGTAGATCCATCCAGTGATCGATAGATCCATCCAATGATCGGTAGATCTGTCCAGTGATCGGTAGATCCATCCAGTGATCGGTAGATCCATCCAGTGATCGGTAGATCTATCCAGTGATCGGTAGATCCATCCAATGATCGGTAGATCCATCCAGTGATCGGTAGATCCATCCAGTGATCGATAGATCCATCCAGTGATCGGTAGATCTATCCAGTGATCGGTAGATCCATCCAGTGATCGGTAGATCCATCCAGTGATCGATAGATCCATCCAGTGATCGGTAGATCCATCCAGTGATCGGTAGATCCATCCAGTGATCGGTAGATCCATCCAATGATCGGTAGATCCATCCAGTGATCGGTAGATCCATCCAGTGATCGATAGATCCATCCAGTGATCGGTAGATCCATCCAGTGATCGGTAGATCCATCCAGTGATCGGTAAATCCATCCAGTGATCGGTAGATCCATCCAGTGATCGGTAGATCCATCCAATGATCGGTAGATCCATCCAGTGATCGGTAGATCCATCCAGTGATCGATAGATCCATCCAGTGATCGATAGATCCATCCAGTGATCGGTAGATCCATCCAGTGATCGGTAGATCCATCCAGTGATCGGTAGATCCATCCAGTGATCGGTAAATCCATCCAGTGATCGGTAGATCCATCCAATGATCGGTAGATCCATCCAGTGATCGGTAGATCCATCCAATGATCGGTAGATCCATCCAGTGATCGATAGATCCATCCAGTGATCGGTAGATCCATCCAGTGATCGGTAGATCCATCCAGTGATCGGTAGATCCATCCAGTGATCGGTAAATCCATCCAGTGATCGGTAGATCCATCCAGTGATCGGTAGATCCATCCAGTGATCGGTAGATCCATCCAGTGATCGGTAGATCCATCCAGTGATCGGTAGATCCATCCAGTGATCGGTAGATCCATCCAGTGATCGGTAGATCCATCCAGTGATCGGTAGATCCATCCAGTGATCGGTAAATCCATCCAGTGATCGGTAGATCCATCCAGTGATCGGTAGATCCATCCAATGATCGGTAGATCCATCCAGTGATCGGTAGATCCATCCAGTGATCGGTAGATCCATCCAGTGATCGATAGATCCATCCAGTGATCGGTAGATCCATCCAGTGATCGGTAGATCCATCCAGTGATCGGTAGATCCATCCAGTGATCGGTAAATCCATCCAGTGATCGGTAGATCCATCCAGTGATCGGTAGATCCATCCAATGATCGGTAGATCCATCCAGTGATCGGTAGATCCATCCAGTGATCGATAGATCCATCCAATGATCGGTAGATCTGTCCAGTGATCGGTAGATCCATCCAGTGATCGGTAGATCCATCCAGTGATCGGTAGATCTATCCAGTGATCGGTAGATCCATCCAATGATCGGTAGATCCATCCAGTGATCGGTAGATCCATCCAGTGATCGATAGATCCATCCAGTGATCGGTAGATCCATCCAGTGATCGATAGATCCATCAGATTTCTCTGACTTAGGAGGACATAACAGTACCATTGTTTTGCGGCACAAGCAACGATCATATAGTTGAGTACTGAACTTATAAAACGCCACATAGGCTTAGCCACTCAATTTCAAGAAGCATTCTCTGGCATCAGGAGCCAAAGAGTTAATTTTCTGGGAAGCTTTAAAAAGAGAGCAGTACTGCCAATGGCGGACTATTCATTAAAGATCAATCCAATAGAGAGGACGTCATTTAAAGATTTCTCAGTGAAAGATCTCCCTACCAACTAGAGCCCAGTTTTTCATTATGTTTTCTTAGTGATTTGAATCCTCTCAACAGGCAACTGCCGAAGCGAATAACTTAGCTGCACTTGCAACGGCCAAAGACCAGTACAACAAAGACATGGAAAAGGTGTTTTTTTTCAGTGTTCTTTGCATAAAGTAGATCAACCTTACTGCATTTGGATGTAGAAAACTTTTTAATTTTTCTCCTATATCAAGATATCCACTTTCCAGTAAGCAAATTCAAGAGAATGAACTCAACTGATGTGTCTAAAATCAGATTATGTCTTGAGAAAACTGCTCCTCATAGGCAATGCATTTGCACTATATTGTACATCTGCCAAGAAGTTTTAATCGTTTTTTACGCTTTGCTTCAGGTGTGTGGTGGTGACACGCCGTATTTATCCCCAGCGGAACTCGAGGCGAAACATGGAACGATCCAAGCAAAAGCACTCACGTTATTCAAGGCAACACGGAAGATGGGAGGAGAGGTGTTCAGCCACGATTTCGAGGAGCGACTGGTTAAGGAAGTCCTTGAACAATACGAGAACTTCGTCAAACTAAATGACAGTAAGAACATATTCAATTCTGCACGTACGCCAGCAGTTTTCCTGGTTCTGCTGATGGTATCCTACTTTTCATCTGGTTTCTTTACTATGCTCGGAGTTTACTCATTTGCAAGCGTGTTCAATGTCTTCCTGGGCATATGCTTGATTTCAATTGGATTGTGGGCGTATGTAAGGTTCAGTGGTGAATTGATTGAAATAGGAAAGCAGTTGGATGATGCTGCAGAATGGATATGGGATGAGGTAAGTGAACATATTCCTTCTACCATATAGATGGGAATAAAATGCTCATTAACATCTAATTGGCAGCAAATTTTCATAGCTTCTAGGAAGGGTTTTGGACAAGATCAATTTTATTTTAACTTTTACTTCATTATAGAACTTATTTCTTTCATTTGGATTTTGACTAGTTATGGCGTATGTAAATTTAAGTATTAAATCAGCTAAGTAGAGGATTATCATTGCTATTACTATTTTAAAGTGCCTGATGCAGATAAATTTTCAAAAGCAGCTCAGCTGTCCTGATTTCAAACCAAGTAAAAACCAGATTTGTGCTTCAGAATTCTCTCTAGGGAAATATACTTTGTATTTATTTAACTAATGCGCAAATCATTATGATCTGATAACTTCAACTTACTGAAGATTGAATTCTTAAAGATTTTGATGGCCAATTAAGCATTATTACCCATTGGTTTTTCTCTCGTTTCATGGTGACTATCATTGCTCATGTTCATTTTTGCTGTCTCCTGTGAAACTTCCAGGTAGATGTAACCTAAATTTTGATGGTGATGTCAAATGTTGGTAAAATCATGGGTGCAAATTTCCATTTTAGATTTTCATGGCCTTGTATTCACTAGCGTTGGAGAAAGGTACACAAGCAGTTCTTAACAGGCAGTTGTCGAAAAAAAGGAACTGAAAACTCAATCTGCAATAACAGTCATCATTCATCCCTGGCATAAACTTTAATGAAAAAAGCCCCAGTGTCCCAGATACACATCTCATACTCTGCCAAGATGACTGTTGGCTCGATTTTATTGTAAAATGTTTCATTTTGTACATTAAAAGGTAAGATTGTTAAGATAATCATTATGAAAGACAGCACCAATATCCCATAGATTTGTTGTATTCCAACCCAGCTTACTTTTCTTTTTTCTCACTCGTGGGTGTTGATTTTTCTTGGCCGTACTTTTTTGCCAGAAACTTATAGAATGGCGCCCAATTTCATAGATATCAAGGGCATGAAAGAAGAAACTTTCCTTGGTATTTCCCAAACGTCTTTGAACACCTTGACAAACTTTGGAATTTTGCTAAAAATTTAAAGCGAAGTTGTGTTCAGCCTCTGGAAGCACCTTGTTGAAGACGTACAAAGCTGAGCCACGCCATTGTGAGGAAGAGTGGTCACTTCCTTTCCTCGCTGAACTCTTCCTTCAGCTTTTCATCGTGTACCCATTTTCTGCTGGGTGCACAGAAGATACAGGGCATAGAGAAACATGAGAAAGCATGCATCCAGCCAAGGACTCTTACCACAGCAGGTAAGTACTCTAACCACTATCCCAAAAAGCCTCTGGAAAAGTTATATCGTTTAAAAAAGAGCTTTAGCCTTCATTTTTGGGCAAATTTGAATTTTCCGCTATTTGCTATTATTTTGTGCAATAACGGGAACCAATTGCTTTGGCCACTCGCTAACCATTTGATTTTTTGACAATTTATTTTTGTGGAAATAATTAGTTTATAGTTTTACAGATAAGCTTCAATTTTTATGAAATCCTTCTACAAAAAAGGCAGGTGTGAAGCCTTCTAGGTCTTTTAATAAGCACACTTTTAATTCTTCCCATTGATACAGAAAAGGGAAGCTCATAGACAGCAAAATAGTGTTATCCATAATTGGACTTTTTACAAAATGTAGGTCTAAAACTTTGCCAATTAGCAAAAAAGGTATGCCTTTTTGCTCCGTTCGGGTGAAAAAGGCAGGCTTTTTTGAAGAACGGTCTGGCCTTTTCAGACTGCATAGGCTTCTTGTTTATAGAGACTGTTTCCAATGGGACGAAGGAGATGGAAGATGAGGTGAGAAAAGTGCCATTGAGGGTACCTTGGGTATGGATACTAGGTGAAAGTCGTTTTTTGCAAGATAGATGCGTAGCCTCTCTGCCCTCGTACAATAGTAGCAAGGTCCTGGCCAGCTGAGGGAAACCAGCAGTAGCTCTCTTCTTAAGTGAACGTCGTATTTGATGGCGAAGAAGCCTAGTTTGGATCTACACCTTAAAATTTAGGGAAATTACAAAGGGAGCATATGTACAAAATTTCTCTCAATGTAGAAGTTGCTAACAGAGTAAGGAAAAACAGCAGTATTTTGCAGAGTTAGCAAGCAGGATTCTAAATGAATTTATAATGGCCAAAAGAGTCATTCATCATTTAGAAAAGAATTAGCTATAGTAATTGACAGTTGGCTGGTAATAAAGATCTCATTAGTGCATAATTATCAAACTGTTGAATGTAGAGGACACCACATAATTGATTAAAATAAAACACCAGCATCTCTTCACCAGAATGTTGTGTGAATGATTTAAAGAGATTTATAAGCTTATGTAGAATCTCCTGCAAGAGAATAAATACAATCCAAGGTTAGGAAGGCTGAAACTTTTATATACATATACATCATAAATCTAAATCATAAATAAAAGTTTTTTTGAAGTTCTATGAAGTTATGCATTACTTTTCTTAGATGCTTTTTGCTGTATGATGAATGTTAACTATAGACTATATCCTAAGTTACTTTTCATAGATATTTCATATCATGTATGTTATATGTTAAATTTAGTGCAATTATGTGTTAAATTGTACATTTTAAAAAATTGCATGATCATACATTGTTCTTAAGATATTCAACTTTCCTCCATCCCTAGAACAAATCAACATGTACCTCAAACAGCTAATTTTATCCAAAAGGTAAGGTTAAAGGCTAACAATTTTCGCCAAAATTGCCTATCTTCAACATCCTTCAACTACCACCACATTTGAAAGGATAGGTCCCTAGATCAAATAAAAGTGCCTCAAAAATGCCAATTTTGGCCAATTAATAAGGCTATAGGCTTGTCATTTTTGCCAAAAACCGCCTATTTACAGCTTTCGAACATCCAGAATAAAAAATTAAAAAGTGCCTCAAAAATGCCAATTTTGGCAAAAAAGTAAGGCTATAGGCTGGCCATTTTTGCCAAAAATCGCATATTTACAGCTTTCCAACATCCGGACAAAAGATCAACAAGTGCCCCAAAACAGCCAATTTTGGCCAAAAAGTAAGGCTATAGGCTTGCCATTTTTGCCAAAAATCGCCTATTTTCAACTTTCTTTGTTCCCCATATCAGGTCAAAAAGTGCCTCAAAACAGCCAATTTGGGCCAAAAAGTAAGGCTATAGGCTTGCCATTTTTGCCAAAAATCGCCTATTTTCAACTTTCTTTGTTCCCCATATCAAATCAAAAAGTGCCCAAAAACAGCCAATTTTGGGCAAAAAGTAAGGCTATAGGCTTGCCATTTTTGCCAAAAATTACATATTTACAGCTTTCCAACATCCAGACAAAGGATCAACAAGTGCCCCAAAACAGCCAATTTGGGCCAAAAAGTAAGGCTATAGGCTTCCATTTTTGCCAAAAATCGCCTATTTTCAACTTTCTTTGTTCCCCACATCAGGTCAAAAAGTGCCTCAAAACAGCCAATTTGGGCCAAAAAGTAAGGCTATAGGCTTGCCATTTTTGCCAAAAATCGCATATTTTTAACTTTCTTTCCTCCCTAGATCAAATCAAAAAGTGCCCCAAAACAGCCAATTTTGGGCAAAAAGTAAGGGTATAGGCTTGCCATTTTTGCCAAAAATCACATATTTACAGCTTTCCAACATCCAGACAAAAGATCAACAAGTGCCTCAAAACAGCCAATTTTGGGCAAAAAGTAAGGCTATAGGCTTGCCATTTTTGCCAAAAATCGCCTATTTTCAACTTTCTTTGTTCCCCACATCAGGACAAAAAGTGCCTCAAAACAGCCAATTTGGGCCAAAAAGTAAGGCTATAGGCTTGCCATTTTTGCCAAAAATCGCATATTTTTAACTTTCTTTCGTCCCTAGATCAAATCAAAAAGTGCCCCAAAACAGCCAATTTTGGGCAAAAAGTAAGGCTATAGGCTTGCCATTTTTGCCAAAAATCACATATTTACAGCTTTCCAACATCCAGACAAAAGATCAACAAGTGCCTCAAAAACGCCAATTTTGGGCAAAAAGTAAGGCTATAGGCTTGCCATTTTTGCCAAAAATCGCCTATTTTCAACTTTCTTTGTTCCCCATATCAGGTCAAAAAGTGCCTTAAAACAGCCAATTTTGGCCAAAAAGTAAGGCTATAGGCTTGCCATTTTTGCCAAAAATCACATATTTACAGCTTTCCAACATCCAGACAAAAGATCAACAAGTGCCCCAAAACAGCCAATTTTGGCCAAAAAGTAAGGCTATAGGCTTGCCATTTTTGCCAAAAATCGCCTATTTTCAACTTTCTTTGTTCCCCATATCAGGTCAAAAAGTGCCTCAAAACAGCCAATTTGGGCCAAAAAGTAAGGCTATAGGCTTGCCATTTTTACCACAAATCGCACATTTACAGCTTTCTTTGTTCCCCATATCAGGTCAAAAAGTGCCTAAAAACAGCCAATTTTGGCCAAAAAGTAAGGCTATAGGCTTGCCATTTTTGCCAAAAATCACATATTTACAGCTTTCCAACATCCAGACAAAGATCAACAAGTGCCCCAAAACAGCCAATTTTGGCCAAAAAGTAAGGCTATAGGGTTGCCATTTTTGCCAAAAAACGCATATTTTCAACTTTCTTTGTTCCCCATATCAGGTCAAAAAGTGCCTCAAAAAAGCCAATTTGGGCCAAAAAGTAAGGCTATAGACTTGCCATTTTTGCCAAAAATCGCACATTTACAGCTTTCTTTGTTCCCCATATCAGGTCAAAAAGTGCATCAAAACAGCCAATTTTGGCCAAAAAGTAAGGCTATAGGCTTGCCATTTTTGCCAAAAATCACATATTTACAGCTTTCCAACATCCAGACAAAAGATCAACAAGTGCCCCAAAACAGCCAATTTTGGCCAAAAAGTAAGGCTATAGGCTTGCCATTTTTGCCAAAAATCGCCTATTTTCAACTTTCTTTGTTCCCCATATCAGGTCAAACAGTGCCCCAAAGCAGCCAATTTTGGCCAAAAAGTAAGGCTATAGGCTTGCCATTTTTGCCAAAAATCGCATATTTTTAAATTTCTTTGTTCCCCATATCAAATCAAAAAATGCCCAAAAACAGCCAATTTTGGCCAAAAAGTAAGGCTATAGGCTTGCCATTTTTGCCAAAAATCGCATATTTTTAACTTTCTTTGTTCCCCATATCAGGTCAAAAAGTGCATCAAAACAGCCAATTTTGGCCAAAAAGTAAGGCTATAGGCTTGCCATTTTTGCCAAAAATCACATATTTACAGCTTTCCAACATCCAGACAAAAGATCAACAAGTGCCCCAAAACAGCCAATTTTGGCCAAAAAGTAAGGCTATAGGCTTGCCATTTTTGCCAAAAATCGCCTATTTTCAACTTTCTTTGTTCCCCATATCAGGTCAAAAAGTGCCCCAAAACAGCCAATTTTGGCCAAAAAGTAAGGCTATAGGCTTGCCATTTTTACCACAAATCGCACATTTACAGCTTTCTTTGTTCCCCATATCAGGTCAAAAAGTGCCTAAAAACAGCCAATTTTGGCCAAAAAGTAAGGCTATAGGCTTGCCATTTTTGCCAAAAATCACATATTTACAGCTTTCCAACATCCAGACAAAGATCAACAAGTGCCCCAAAACAGCCAATTTTGGCCAAAAAGTAAGGCTATAGGGTTGCCATTTTTGCCAAAAAACGCATATTTTCAACTTTCTTTGTTCCCCATATCAGGTCAAAAAGTGCCTCAAAAAAGCCAATTTGGGCCAAAAAGTAAGGCTATAGACTTGCCATTTTTGCCAAAAATCGCACATTTACAGCTTTCTTTGTTCCCCATATCAGGTCAAAAAGTGCATCAAAACAGCCAATTTTGGCCAAAAAGTAAGGCTATAGGCTTGCCATTTTTGCCAAAAATCACATATTTACAGCTTTCCAACATCCAGACAAAAGATCAACAAGTGCCCCAAAACAGCCAATTTTGGCCAAAAAGTAAGGCTATAGGCTTGCCATTTTTGCCAAAAATCGCCTATTTTCAACTTTCTTTGTTCCCCATATCAGGTCAAACAGTGCCCCAAAGCAGCCAATTTTGGCCAAAAAGTAAGGCTATAGGCTTGCCATTTTTGCCAAAAATCGCATATTTTTAAATTTCTTTGTTCCCCATATCAAATCAAAAAATGCCCAAAAACAGCCAATTTTGGCCAAAAAGTAAGGCTATAGGCTTGCCATTTTTGCCAAAAATCGCATATTTTTAACTTTCTTTGTTCCCCATATCAGGTCAAAAAGTGCATCAAAACAGCCAATTTTGGCCAAAAAGTAAGGCTATAGGCTTGCCATTTTTGCCAAAAATCACATATTTACAGCTTTCCAACATCCAGACAAAAGATCAACAAGTGCCCCAAAACAGCCAATTTTGGCCAAAAAGTAAGGCTATAGGCTTGCCATTTTTGCCAAAAATCGCCTATTTTCAACTTTCTTTGTTCCCCATATCAGGTCAAAAAGTGCCCCAAAACAGCCAATTTTGGCCAAAAAGTAAGGCTATAGGCTTGCCATTTTTGCCAAAAATCGCATATTTTTAACTTTCTTTGTTCCCCATATCAGGTCAAAAAGTGCCTCAAAACAGCCAATTTGGGCCAAAAAGTAAGGCCATAGGCTTGCCATTTTTGCCAAAAATCACATATTTACAGCTTTCCAACATCCAGACAAAAGATCAACAAGTGCCCCAAAACAGCCAATTTTTGCCAAAAAGTAAGGCTATAGGTTTGCCATTTTTGCCAAAAATCGCATATTTTCAACTTTCTTTGTTCCCCATATCAGGTCAAAAAGTGCCTCAAAACAGCCAATTTTGGCCAAAAAGTAAGGCTATAGGGTTGCCATTTTTGCCAAAAGTCGCCTATTTTCAACTTTCTTTGTTCCCCATATCAGGTAAAAAGTGCCTCAAAACAGCCAATTTGGGCCAAAAAGTAAGGCTATAGGCTTGCCATTTTTACCACAAATCGCACATTTACAGCTTTCTTTGTTCCCCATATCAGGTAAAAAAGTGCCTTAAAACAGCCAATTTTGGCCATAAAGTAAGGCTATAGGCTTGCCATTTTTACCAAAAATCGCACATTTACAGCTTTCTTTGTTCCCCATATCAGGTAAAAAAGTGCCTTAAAACAGCCAATTTTGGCCAAAAAGTAAGGCTATAGGCTTGCCATTTTTGCCAAAAATCGCACATTTACAGCTTTCAAACATCCAGACAAAAGATCAAAAAGTGCCCCAAAACAGCCAATTTTGGGCCAAAAAGTAAGGCTATAGGCTTGCCATTTTTGCCAAAAATCACATATTTACAGCTTTCCAACATCCAGACAAAAGATCAACAAGTGCCCCAAAACAGCCAATTTTGGCCAAAAAGTAAGGCTATAGGCTTGCCATTTTTGCCAAAAATCGCCTATTTTCAACTTTCTTTGTTCCCCATATCAGGTCAAAAAGTGCCTCAAAACCGCCAATTTGGGCCAAAAAGTAAGGCTATAGACTTGCCATTTTTGCCAAAAGTCGCCTATTTTCAACTTTCTTTGTTCCCCATATCAGGTAAAAAAGTGCCCCAAAGCAGCCAATTTTGGCCAAAAAGTAAGGCTATAGGCTTGCCATTTTTGCAAAAATCGCATATTTTTAACTTTCTTTGTTCCCCATATCAGGTCAAAAAGTGCCTCAAAACAGCCAATTTGGGCCAAAAAGTAAGGCTATAGGCTTGCCATTTTTGCCAAAAATCGCCTATTTTCAACTTTCTTTGTTCCCCATATCAGGTCAAAAAGTGCCTCAAAACAGCCAATTTTGGCCAAAAAGTAATGCTATAGGCTTGCCATTTTTGCCAAAAATCGCCTATTTTCAACTTTCTTTGTTCCCCATATCAGGCCAAAAAGTGCCCCAAAGCAGCCAATTTTGGCCAAAAAGTAAGGCTATAGGCTTGCCATTTTTGCCAAAAATCGCATATTCTTAACTTTCTTTCGTCCCTAGATCAAATCAAAAGTGCCTCAAAACAGCCATTTTTGCCAAAAATCACATATTTACAGCTTTCCAACATCCAGACAAAAGATCAACAAGTGCCCCAAAACAGCCAATTTTGGCCAAAAAGTAAGGCTATAGGCTTGCCATTTTTGCCAAAAATCACATATTTACAGCTTTCCAACATCCAGACAAAAGATCAACAAGTGCCCCAAAACAGCCAAATTTGGCCAAAAAGTAAGGCTATAGGCTTGCCATTTTTGCAAAAATCGCATATTTTTAACTTTCTTTGTTCCCCATATCAGGTCAAAAAGTGCCTCAAAACAGCCAATTTGGGCCAAAAAGTAAGGCTATAGGCTTGCCATTTTTGCCAAAAATCGCCTATTTTCAACTTTCTTTGTTCCCCATATCAGGTCAAAAAGTGCCTCAAAACAGCCAATTTTGGCCAAAAAGTAATGCTATAGGCTTGCCATTTTTGCCAAAAATCGCCTATTTTCAACTTTCTTTGTTCCCCATATCAGGTCAAAAAGTGCCCCAAAGCAGCCAATTTTGGCCAAAAAGTAAGGCTATAGGCTTGCCATTTTTGCCAAAAATCGCATATTCTTAACTTTCTTTCGTCCCTAGATCAAATCAAAAGTGCCTCAAAACAGCCAATTTTGGGCAAAAAGTAAGGCTATAGGCTTGCCATTTTTGCCAAAAATCGCCTATTTTTAACTTTCTTTGTTCCCCATATCAGGTAAAAAAGTGCCTCAAAACAGCCAATTTGGGCCAAAAAGTAAGGCTGTAGGCTTGCCATTTTTGCCAAAAATCACATATTTACAGCTTTCCAACATCCAGACCAAAGATCAACAAGTGCCCCAAAACAGCCAATTTTTGCCAAAAAGTAAGGCTATAGGCTTGCCATTTTTGCCAAAAATCGCATATTTTCAACTTTCTTTGTTCCCCATATCAGGTCAAAAAGTGCCTCAAAACAGCCAATTTTGGCCAAAAAGTAAGGCTATAGGCTTGCCATTTTTGCCAAAAGTCGCCTATTTTCAACTTTCTTTGTTCCCCATATCAGGTAAAAAGTGCCTCAAAACAGCCAATTTGGGCCAAAAAGTAAGGCTATAGGCTTGCCATTTTTACCACAAATCGCACATTTACAGCTTTCTTTGTTCCCCATATCAGGTAAAAAAGTGCCTTAAAACAGCCAATTTTGGCCATAAAGTAAGGCTATAGGCTTGCCATTTTTACCAAAAATCGCACATTTACAGCTTTCTTTGTTCCCCATATCAGGTAAAAAAGTGCCTTAAAACAGCCAATTTTGGCCAAAAAGTAAGGCTATAGGCTTGCCATTTTTGCCAAAAATCGCACATTTACAGCTTTCAAACATCCAGACAAAAGATCAAAAAGTGCCCCAAAACAGCCAATTTTGGGCCAAAAAGTAAGGCTATAGGCTTGCCATTTTTGCCAAAAATCACATATTTACAGCTTTCCAACATCCAGACAAAAGATCAACAAGTGCCCCAAAACAGCCAATTTTGGCCAAAAAGTAAGGCTATAGGCTTGCCATTTTTGCCAAAAATCGCCTATTTTCAACTTTCTTTGTTCCCCATATCAGGTCAAAAAGTGCCTCAAAACCGCCAATTTGGGCCAAAAAGTAAGGCTATAGACTTGCCATTTTTGCCAAAAGTCGCCTATTTTCAACTTTCTTTGTTCCCCATATCAGGTAAAAAAGTGCCCCAAAGCAGCCAATTTTGGCCAAAAAGTAAGGCTATAGGCTTGCCATTTTTGCAAAAATCGCATATTTTTAACTTTCTTTGTTCCCCATATCAGGTCAAAAAGTGCCTCAAAACAGCCAATTTGGGCCAAAAAGTAAGGCTATAGGCTTGCCATTTTTGCCAAAAATCGCCTATTTTCAACTTTCTTTGTTCCCCATATCAGGTCAAAAAGTGCCTCAAAACAGCCAATTTTGGCCAAAAAGTAATGCTATAGGCTTGCCATTTTTGCCAAAAATCGCCTATTTTCAACTTTCTTTGTTCCCCATATCAGGCCAAAAAGTGCCCCAAAGCAGCCAATTTTGGCCAAAAAGTAAGGCTATAGGCTTGCCATTTTTGCCAAAAATCGCATATTCTTAACTTTCTTTCGTCCCTAGATCAAATCAAAAGTGCCTCAAAACAGCCATTTTTGCCAAAAATCACATATTTACAGCTTTCCAACATCCAGACAAAAGATCAACAAGTGCCCCAAAACAGCCAATTTTGGCCAAAAAGTAAGGCTATAGGCTTGCCATTTTTGCCAAAAATCACATATTTACAGCTTTCCAACATCCAGACAAAAGATCAACAAGTGCCCCAAAACAGCCAAATTTGGCCAAAAAGTAAGGCTATAGGCTTGCCATTTTTGCAAAAATCGCATATTTTTAACTTTCTTTGTTCCCCATATCAGGTCAAAAAGTGCCTCAAAACAGCCAATTTGGGCCAAAAAGTAAGGCTATAGGCTTGCCATTTTTGCCAAAAATCGCCTATTTTCAACTTTCTTTGTTCCCCATATCAGGTCAAAAAGTGCCTCAAAACAGCCAATTTTGGCCAAAAAGTAATGCTATAGGCTTGCCATTTTTGCCAAAAATCGCCTATTTTCAACTTTCTTTGTTCCCCATATCAGGTCAAAAAGTGCCCCAAAGCAGCCAATTTTGGCCAAAAAGTAAGGCTATAGGCTTGCCATTTTTGCCAAAAATCGCATATTCTTAACTTTCTTTCGTCCCTAGATCAAATCAAAAGTGCCTCAAAACAGCCAATTTTGGGCAAAAAGTAAGGCTATAGGCTTGCCATTTTTGCCAAAAATCGCCTATTTTTAACTTTCTTTGTTCCCCATATCAGGTAAAAAAGTGCCTCAAAACAGCCAATTTGGGCCAAAAAGTAAGGCTGTAGGCTTGCCATTTTTGCCAAAAATCACATATTTACAGCTTTCCAACATCCAGACCAAAGATCAACAAGTGCCCCAAAACAGCCAATTTTTGCCAAAAAGTAAGGCTATAGGCTTGCCATTTTTGCCAAAAATCGCCTATTTTCAACTTTCTTTGTCCCCCATATCAGGTCAAAAAGTGCCTCAAAACAGCCAATTTTGGCCAAAAAGTAAGGCTATAGGCTTGCCATTTTTGCCAAAAATCACATATTTACAGCTTTCCAACATCCAGACAAAAGATCAACAAGTGCCCCAAAACAGCCAATTTTGGCCAAAAAGTAAGGCTATAGGCTTGCCATTTTTGCCAAAAATCGCCTATTTTCAACTTTCTTTGTTCCCCATATCAGGTCAAAAGGTGCCTCAAAACAGCCAATTTTTGCCAAAAAGTAAGGCTATAGGCTTGCCATTTTTGCCAAAAATCACATATTTACAGCTTTCCAACATCCAGACAAAAGATCAACAAGTGCCCCAAAACAGCCAATTTTGGCCAAAAAGTAAGGCTATAGGCTTGCCATTTTTGCCAAAAATCGCATATTTTTAACTTTCTTTGTTCCCCATATCAGGTCAAAAAGTGCCTCAAAGCAGCCAATTTGGGCCAAAAAGTAAGGCTATAGGCTTGCCATTTTTGCCAAAAATCACATATTTACAGCTTTCCAACATCCAGACAAAAGATCAACAAGTGCCCCAAAACAGCCAATTTTGGCCAAAAAGTAAGGCTATAGGCTTGCCATTTTTGCCAAAAATCGCCTATTTTCAACTTTCTTTGTTCCCCATATCAGGTCAAAAAGTGCCTCAAAACAGCCAATTTGGGCCAAAAAGTAAGGCTATAGGCTTGGCATTTTTACCAAAAATCGCCTATATTCAACTTTCTTTGTTCCCCATATCAGGTCAAAAAGTGCCTAAAAACAGCCAATTTTGGCCAAAAAGTAAGGCTATAGGCTTGCCATTTTTGCCAAAAATCACATATTTACAGCTTTCCAACATCCAGACAAAGATCAACAAGTGCCCCAAAACAGCCAATTTTGGCCAAAAAGTAAGGCTATAGGGTTGCCATTTTTGCCAAAAAACGCATATTTTCAACTTTCTTTGTTCCCCATATCAGGTCAAAAAGTGCCTCAAAAAAGCCAATTTGGGCCAAAAAGTAAGGCTATAGACTTGCCATTTTTGCCAAAAATCGCACATTTACAGCTTTCTTTGTTCCCCATATCAGGTCAAAAAGTGCCTCAAAACAGCCAATTTGGGCCAAAAAGTAAGGCTATAGGCTTGCCATTTTTGCCAAAAATCGCTTATTTTCAACTTTCTTTGTTCCCCATATCAGGTAAAAAGTGCCTCAAAACAGCCAATTTGGGCCAAAAAGTAAGGCTATAGGGTTGCCATTTTTACCAAAAATCGCTTATTTTCAACTTTCTTTGTTCCCCATATCAGGTAAAAAGTGCCTCAAAACAGCCAATTTTGGCCAAAAAGTAAGGCTATAGGCTTGCCATTTTTGCCAAAAATCATATATTTTTAACTTTCTTTCGTCCCTAGATCAAATCAAAAGGTGCCCCAAAACAGCCAATTTTGCCAAAAATCGCCTATTTTCAACTTTCTTTGTTCCCCATATCAGGTAAAATGGTGCCCCAAAGCAGCCAATTTTGGGCAAAAAGTAAAGCTATAGGCTTGCCATTTTTGCCAAAAGTCGCCTATTTTCAACTTTCTTTGTTCCCCATATCAGGTCAAAAGGTGCCTCAAAACAGCCAATTTTTGCCAAAAAGTAAGGCTATAGGCTTGCCATTTTTGCCAAAAATCACATATTTACAGCTTTCCAACATCCAGACAAAAGATCAACAAGTGCCCCAAAACAGCCAATTTTGGCCAAAAAGTAAGGCTATAGGCTTGCCATTTTTGCCAAAAATCGCATATTTTTAACTTTCTTTGTTCCCCATATCAGGTCAAAAAGTGCCTCAAAAAAGCCAATTTGGGCCAAAAAGTAAGGCTATAGACTTGCCATTTTTGCCAAAAATCGCACATTTACAGCTTTCTTTGTTCCCCATATCAGGTCAAAAAGTGCCTCAAAACAGCAAATTTGGGCCAAAAAGTTAGGCTATAGGCTTGCCATTTTTACCAAAAATCGCTTATTTTCAACTTTCTTTGTTCCCCATATCAGGTAAAAAGTGCCTCAAAACAGCCAATTTGGCCAAAAAGTAAGGCTATAGACTTGCCATTTTTGCCAAAAATCGCACATTTACAGCTTTCTTTGTTCCCCATATCAGGTCAAAAAGTGCCTCAAAACAGCCAATTTGGGCCAAAAAGTAAGGCTATAGGCTTGCCATTTTTACCAAAAATCGCTTATTTTCAACTTTCTTTGTTCCCCATATCAGGTAAAAAGTGCCTCAAAACAGCCAATTTTGGCCAAAAAGTAAGGCTATAGGCTTGCCATTTTTGCCAAAAATCATATATTTTTAACTTTCTTTCGTCCCTAGATCAAATCAAAAGGTGCCCCAAAACAGCCAATTTTTGCCAAAAATCGCCTATTTTCAACTTTCTTTGTTCCCCATATCAGGTAAAAGAGTGCCCCAAAGCAGCCAATTTTGGGCAAAAAGTAAAGCTATAGGCTTGCCATTTTTGCCAAAAATCGCCTATTTTCAACTTTCTTTGTTCCCCATATCAGGTCAAAAGGTGCCTCAAAACAGCCAATTTTTGCCAAAAAGTAAGGCTATAGGCTTGCCATTTTTGCCAAAAATCACATATTTACAGCTTTCCAACATCCAGACAAAAGATCAACAAGTGCCCCAAAACAGCCAATTTTGGCCAAAAAGTAAGGCTATAGGCTTGCCATTTTTGCCAAAAATCGCCTATTTTCAACTTTCTTTGTTCCCCATATCAGGTCAAAAAGTGCCCCAAAACAGCCAATTTTGGCCAAAAAGTAAGGCTATAGGCTTGCCATTTTTGCCAAAAATCGCATATTTTTAACTTTCTTTGTTCCCCATATCAGGTCAAAAAGTGCCTCAAAACAGCCAATTTGGGCCAAAAAGTAAGGCCATAGGCTTGCCATTTTTGCCAAAAATCACATATTTACAGCTTTCCAACATCCAGACAAAAGATCAACAAGTGCCCCAAAACAGCCAATTTTTGCCAAAAAGTAAGGCTATAGGTTTGCCATTTTTGCCAAAAATCGCCTATTTTCAACTTTCTTTGTTCCCCATATCAGGTCAAAAAGTGCCTCAAAACAGCCAATTTTGGCCAAAAAGTAAGGCTATAGGCTTGCCATTTTTGCCAAAAGTCGCCTATTTTCAACTTTCTTTGTTCCCCATATCAGGTAAAAAGTGCCTCAAAACAGCCAATTTGGGCCAAAAAGTAAGGCTATAGGCTTGCCATTTTTACCACAAATCGCACATTTACAGCTTTCTTTGTTCCCCATATCAGGTAAAAAAGTGCCTTAAAACAGCCAATTTTGGCCATAAAGTAAGGCTATAGGCTTGCCATTTTTACCAAAAATCGCACATTTACAGCTTTCTTTGTTCCCCATATCAGGTAAAAAAGTGCCTTAAAACAGCCAATTTTGGCCAAAAAGTAAGGCTATAGGCTTGCCATTTTTGCCAAAAATCGCACATTTACATCTTTCAAACATCCAGACAAAAGATCAAAAAGTGCCCCAAAACAGCCAATTTTGGGCCAAAAAGTAAGGCTATAGGCTTGCCATTTTTGCCAAAAATCACATATTTACAGCTTGCCAACATCTAGACAAAAGATCAACAAGTGCCCCAAAACGGCCAATTTTGGCCGAAAAGTAAGGCTATAGGCTTGCCATTTTTGCCAAAAATCGCATATTTTTAACTTTCTTTGTTCCCCATATCAGGTAAAAAGTGCCTCAAAACAGCCAATTTGGGCCAAAAAGTAAGGCTATAGGCTTGCCATTTTTACCAAAAATCGCTTATTTTCAACTTTCTTTGTTCCCCATATCAGGTAAAAAGTGCCTCAAAACAGCCAATTTTGGCCAAAAAGTAAGGCTATAGGCTTGCCATTTTTGCCAAAAATCATATATTTTTAACTTTCTTTCGTCCCTAGATCAAATCAAAAGGTGCCCCAAAACAGCCAATTTTGCCAAAAATCGCCTATTTTCAACTTTCTTTGTTCCCCATATCAGGTAAAAGAGTGCCCCAAGGCAGCCAATTTTGGGCAAAAAGTAAAGCTATAGGCTTGCCATTTTTGCCAAAAGTCGCCTATTTTCAACTTTCTTTGTTCCCCATATCAGGTCAAAAGGTGCCTCAAAACAGCCAATTTTTGCCAAAAAGTAAGGCTATAGGCTTGCCATTTTTGCCAAAAATCACATATTTACAGCTTTCCAACATCCAGACAAAAGATCAACAAGTGCCCCAAAACAGCCAATTTTGTCCAAAAAGTAAGGCTATAGGCTTGCCATTTTTGCCAAAAATCGCATATTTTTAACTTTCTTTGTTCCCCATATCAGGTCAAAAAGTGCCTCAAAAAAGCCAATTTGGGCCAAAAAGTAAGGCTATAGACTTTCCATTTTTGCCAAAAATCGCACATTTACAGCTTTCTTTGTTCCCCATATCAGGTCAAAAAGTGCCTCAAAACAGCAAATTTGGGCCAAAAAGTTAGGCTATAGGCTTGCCATTTTTACCAAAAATCGCTTATTTTCAACTTTCTTTGTTCCCCATATCAGGTAAAAAGTGCCTCAAAACAGCCAATTTGGCCAAAAAGTAAGGCTATAGGCTTGCCATTTTTGCCAAAAATCGCACATTTACAGCTTTCTTTGTTCCCCATATCAGGTCAAAAAGTGCCTCAAAACAGCCAATTTGGGCCAAAAAGTAAGGCTATAGGCTTGCCATTTTTGCCAAAAATCGCCTATTTTCAACTTTCTTTGTTCCCCATATCAGGTCAAAAAGTGCCTCAAAACAGCCAATTTGGGCCAAAAAGTAAGGCTATAGGCTTGCCATTTTTACCACAAATCGCACACTTACAGCTTTCTTTGTTCCCCATATCAGGTAAAAAAGTGCCTTAAAACAGCCAATTTTGGCCATAAAGTAAGGCTAGAGGCTTGCCATTTTTACCAAAAATCGCACATTTACAGCTTTCTTTGTTCCCCATATCAGGTAAAAAAGTGCCTTAAAACAGCCAATTTTGGCCAAAAAGTAAGGCTATAGGCTTGCCATTTTTGCCAAAAATCGCACATTTACAGCTTTCAAACATGCAGACAAAAGATCAAAAAGTGCCCCAAAACAGCCAATTTTGGGCAAAAAGTAAGGCTATAGGCTTGCCATTTTTGCCAAAAATCACATATTTACAGCTTTCCAACATCCAGACAAAAGATCAACAAGTGCCCCAAAACGGCCAATTTTGGCCGAAAAGTAAGGCTATAGGCTTGCCATTTTTGCCAAAAATCGCATATTTTTAACTTTCTTTGTTCCCCATATCAGGTCAAAAAGTGCCTCAAAACAGCCAATTTGGGCCAAAAAGTAAGGCTATAGGCTTGCCATTTTTGCCAAAAATCGCCTATTTTCAACTTTCTTTGTTCCCCATATCAGGTCAAAAATTGCCTCAAAACAGCCAATTTTGGCCAAAAAGTATGGCTATATGCTTGCCATTTTTGCCAAAAATCGCCTATTTTCCACTTTCTTTGTTCCCCATATCAGGTCAAAAAGTGCCCCAAAGCAGCCAATTTTGGCCAAAAAGTAAGGCTATAGGCTTGCCATTTTTGCCAAAAATCGCATATTTTTAACTTTCTTTGTTCCCCATATCAGGTCAAAAAGTGCCTCAAAACAGCCAATTTTGGCCAAAAAGTAAGGCTATAGGCTTGCCATTTTTGCCAAAAATCACATATTTACAGCTTTCCAACATCCAGACAAAAGATCAACAAGTGCCCCAAAACAGCCAATTTTGGCCAAAAAGTAAGGCTATAGGCTTGCCATTTTTGCCAAAAATCGCCTATTTTCAACTTTCTTTGTTCCCCATATCAGGTCAAAAAGTGCCTCAAAACAGCCAATTTGGGCCAAAAAGTAAGGCTATAGGCTTACCATTTTTACCACAAATCGCACATTTACAGCTTTCTTTGTTCCCCATATCAGGTCAAAAAGTGCCTCAAAACAGCCAATTTTGGCCAAAAAGTAAGGCTATAGACTTGCCATTTTTGCCAAAAATCGCCTATTTTCAACTTTCTTTGTTCCCCATATCAGGTCAAAAAGTGCCCCAAAGCAGCCAATTTTGGCCAAAAAGTAAGGCTATAGGCTTGCCATTTTTGCCAAAAATCGCATATTATTAAATTTCTTTGTTCCCCATATCAAATCAAAAAATGCCCAAAAACAGCCAATTTTGGCCAAAAAGTAAGGCTATAGGCTTGCCATTTTTGCCAAAAATCGCATATTTTTAACTTTCTTTGTTCCCCATATCAGGTCAAAAAGTGCATCAAAACAGCCAATTTTGGCCAAAAAGTAAGGCTATAGGCTTGCCATTTTTGCCAAAAATCACATATTTACAGCTTTCCAACATCCAGACAAAAGATCAACAAGTGCCCCAAAACAGCCAATTTTTGCCAAAAAGTAAGGCTATAGGTTTGCCATTTTTGCCAAAAATCGCATATTTTCAACTTTCTTTGTTCCCCATATCAGGTCAAAAAGTGCCTCAAAACAGCCAATTTTGGCCAAAAAGTAAGGCTATAGGCTTGCCATTTTTGCCAAAAGTCGCCTATTTTCAACTTTCTTTGTTCCCCATATCAGGTAAAAAGTGCCTCAAAACAGCCAATTTGGGCCAAAAAGTAAGGCTATAGGCTTGCCATTTTTACCACAAATCGCACATTTACAGCTTTCTTTGTTCCCCATATCAGGTAAAAAAGTGCCTTAAAACAGCCAATTTTGGCCATAAAGTAAGGCTATAGGCTTGCCATTTTTACCAAAAATCGCACATTTACAGCTTTCTTTGTTCCCCATATCAGGTAAAAAAGTGCCTTAAAACAGCCAATTTTGGCCAAAAAGTAAGGCTATAGGCTTGCCATTTTTGCCAAAAATCGCACATTTACAGCTTTCAAACATCCAGACAAAAGATCAAAAAGTGCCCCAAAACAGCCAATTTTGGGCCAAAAAGTAAGGCTATAGGCTTGCCATTTTTGCCAAAAATCACATATTTACAGCTTTCCAACATCCAGACAAAAGATCAACAAGTGCCTCAAAACAGCCAATTTTGGCCAAAAAGTAAGGCTATAGGCTTGCCATTTTTGCCAAAAATCGCCTATTTTCAACTTTCTTTGTTCCCCATATCAGGTCAAAAAGTGCCTCAAAACCGCCAATTTGGGCCAAAAAGTAAGGCTATAGACTTGCCATTTTTGCCAAAAGTCGCCTATTTTCAACTTTCTTTGTTCCCCATATCAGGTAAAAAAGTGCCCCAAAGCAGCCAATTTTGGCCAAAAAGTAAGGCTATAGGCTTGCCATTTTTACCACAAATCGCACACTTACAGCTTTCTTTGTTCCCCATATCAGGTAAAAAAGTGCCTTAAAACAGCCAATTTTGGCCATAAAGTAAGGCTATAGGCTTGCCATTTTTACCAAAAATCGCACATTTACAGCTTTCTTTGTTCCCCATATCAGGTCAAAAAGTGCCTTAAAACAGCCAATTTTGGCCAAAAAGTAAGGCTATAGGCTTGCCATTTTTGCCAAAAATCGCACATTTACAGCTTTCAAACATCCAGACAAAAGATCAAAAAGTGCCCCAAAACAGCCAATTTTGGGCCAAAAAGTAAGGCTATAGGCTTGCCATTTTTGCCAAAAATCACATATTTACAGCTTTCCAACATCCAGACAAAAGATCAACAAGTGCCCCAAAACAGCCAATTTTGGCCAAAAAGTAAGGCTATAGGCTTGCCATTTTTGCCAAAAATCGCCTATTTTCAACTTTCTTTGTTCCCCATATCAGGTCAAAAAGTGCCTCAAAACAGCCAATTTTGGCCAAAAAGTAAGGCTATAGGCTTGCCATTTTTGCCAAAAGTCGCCTATTTTCAACTTTCTTTGTTCCCCATATCAGGTAAAAAAGTGCCCCAAAGCAGCCAATTTTGGCCAAAAAGTAAGGCTATAGGCTTGCCATTTTTGCAAAAATCGCATATTTTTAACTTTCTTTGTTCCCCATATCAGGTCAAAAAGTGCCTCAAAACAGCCAATTTGGGCCAAAAAGTAAGGCTATAGGCTTGCCATTTTTGCCAAAAATCGCCTATTTTCAACTTTCTTTGTTCCCCATATCAGGTCAAAAAGTGCCTCAAAACAGCCAATTTTGGCCAAAAAGTAATGCTATAGGCTTGCCATTTTTGCCAAAAATCGCCTATTTTCAACTTTCTTTGTTCCCCATATCAGGTCAAAAAGTGCCCCAAAGCAGCCAATTTTGGCCAAAAAGTAAGGCTATAGGCTTGCCATTTTTGCCAAAAATCGCATATTCTTAACTTTCTTTCGTCCCTAGATCAAATCAAAAGTGCCTCAAAACAGCCAATTTTGGGCAAAAAGTAAGGCTATAGGCTTGCCATTTTTGCCAAAAATCGCCTATTTTTAACTTTCTTTGTTCCCCATATCAGGTAAAAAAGTGCCTCAAAACAGCCAATTTGGGCCAAAAAGTAAGGCTGTAGGCTTGCCATTTTTGCCAAAAATCACATATTTACAGCTTTCCAACATCCAGACAAAAGATCAACAAGTGCCCCAAAACAGCCAATTTTGGCCAAAAAGTAAGGCTATAGGCTTGCCATTTTTGCCAAAAATCACATATTTACAGCTTTCCTACATCTAGACAAAAGATCAACAAGTGCCCCAAAACAGCCAAATTTGGCCAAAAAGTAAGGCTATAGGCTTGCCATTTTTGCAAAAATCGCATATTTTTAACTTTCTTTGTTCCCCATATCAGGTCAAAAAGTGCCTCAAAACAGCCAATTTGGGCCAAAAAGTAAGGCTATAGGCTTGCCATTTTTGCCAAAAATCGCCTCTTTTCAACTTTCTTTGTTCCCCATATCAGGTCAAAAAGTGCCTCAAAACAGCCAATTTTGGCCAAAAAGTAATGCTATAGGCTTGCCATTTTTGCCAAAAATCGCCTATTTTCAACTTTCCTTGTTCCCCATATCAGGTCAAAAAGTGCCCCAAAGCAGCCAATTTTGGCCAAAAAATAAGGCTATAGGCTTGCCATTTTTGCCAAAAATCGCATATTTTTAACTTTCTTTCGTCCCTAGATCAAATCAAAAGTGCCTCAAAACAGCCAATTTTGGCCAAAAAGTAAGGCTATAGGCTTGCCATTTTTGCCAAAAATCACATATTTACAGCTTTCCTACATCTAGACAAAAGATCAACAAGTGCCCCAAAACAGCCAAATTTGGCCAAAAAGTAAGGCTATAGGCTTGCCATTTTTGCAAAAATCGCATATTTTTAACTTTCTTTGTTCCCCATATCAGGTCAAAAAGTGCCTCAAAACAGCCAATTTGGGCCAAAAAGTAAGGCTATAGGCTTGCCATTTTTGCCAAAAATCGCCTATTTTCAACTTTCTTTGTTCCCCATATCAGGTCAAAAAGTGCCTCAAAACAGCCAATTTTGGCCAAAAAGTAATGCTATAGGCTTGCCATTTTTGCCAAAAATCGCCTATTTTCAACTTTCTTTGTTCCCCATATCAGGTCAAAAAGTGCCCCAAAGCAGCCAATTTTGGCCAAAAAGTAAGGCTATAGGCTTGCCATTTTTGCCAAAAATCGCATATTCTTAACTTTCTTTCGTCCCTAGATCAAATCAAAAGTGCCTCAAAACAGCCAATTTTGGGCAAAAAGTAAGGCTATAGGCTTGCCATTTTTGCCAAAAATCGCCTATTTTTAACTTTCTTTGTTCCCCATATCAGGTAAAAAAGTGCCTCAAAACAGCCAATTTGGGCCAAAAAGTAAGGCTGTAGGCTTGCCATTTTTGCCAAAAATCACATATTTACAGCTTTCCAACATCCAGACAAAAGATCAACAAGTGCCCCAAAACAGCCAATTTTTGCCAAAAAGTAAGGCTATAGGCTTGCCATTTTTGCCAAAAATCGCCTATTTTCAACTTTCTTTGTCCCCCATATCAGGTCAAAAAGTGCCTCAAAACAGCCAATTTTGGCCAAAAAGTAAGGCTATAGGCTTGCCATTTTTGCCAAAAATCACATATTTACAGCTTTCCAACATCCAGAGAAAAGATCAACAAGTGCCCACAAAACAGCCAATTTTGGCCAAGAAGTAAAGCTATAGGCTTGCCATTTTTGCCAAAAATCGCCTATTTTCAACTTTCTTTGTTCCCCATATCAGGTCAAAAAGTGCCTCAAGACAGCCAATTTTGGCCAAAAAGTAAGGCTATAGGCTTGCCATTTTTGCCAAAAATCGCCTATTTTCAACTTTCTTTGTTCGCCATATCAGGTCAAAAAGTGCCTTAAAACAGCCAATTTTGGCCAAAAAGTAAGGCTATAGGCTTACATTTTTGCCAAAAATCGCATATTTTTAACTTTCTTTGTTCCCCATATCAAATCAAAAAGTGCCCAAAAACAGCCAATTTTGGGCAAAAAGTAAGGCTATAGGCTTGCCATTTTTGCCAAAAATTACATATTTACAGCTTTCCAACATCCAGACAAAGGATCAACAAGTGCCCCAAAACAGCCAATTTTGGCCAAAAAGTAAGGCTATAGGCTTGCCATTTTTGCCATAAATCGCCTATTTTCAACTTTCTTTGTTCCCCATATCAGGTCAAAAAGTGCCCCAAAGCAGCCAATTTTGGCCAAAAAGTAAGGCTATAGGCTTGCCATTTTTGCCAAAAATCGCATATTTTTAACGTTCTTTGTTCCCCATATCAGGTAAAAAAGTGCCTCAAAACAGCCAATTTGGGCCAAAAAGTAAGGCTATAGGCTTGCCATTTTTGCCAAAAATCACATATTTACAGCTTTCCAACATCCAGACAAAAGATCAAAAAGTGCCTCAAAACAGCCAATTTTGGCCAAAAAGTAAGGCTATAGACTTGCCATTTTTGCCAAAAATCGCCTATTTTCAACTTTCTTTGTTCCCCATATCAGGTAAAAAAGTGCCTCAAAACAGCCAATTTTGGCCAAAAAGTAAGGCTTTAGGCTTGCCATTTTTGCCAAAAATCGCATATTTTTAACTTTCTTTCGCCCCTAGATCAAATCAAAAAGTGCCTCAAAACAGCCAATTTTGGCCAAAAGGTAAGGCTATAGGCTTGCCATTTTTGCCAAAAATCGCCTATTTTCAACTTTCTTTGTTCCCAATATCAGGTCAAAAAGTGCCTCAAAACAGCCAATTTTGGGCCAAAAAGTAAGGCTATAGGCTTGCCATTTTTGCCAAAAATCACATATTTACAGCTTTCCAACATCCAGACAAAAGATCAACAAGTGCCTCAAAACAGCCAATTTTGGCCAAAAAGTAAGGCTATAGGCTTGCCATTTTTACCAAAAATCGCACATTTACAGCTTTCTTTGTTCCCCATATCAGGTAAAAAAGTGCCTTAAAACAGCCAATTTTGGCCAAAAAGTAAGGCTATAGGCTTGCCATTTTTGCCAAAAATCGCACATTTACAGCTTTCAAACATCCAGACAAAAGATCAAAAAGTGCCCCAAAACAGCCAATTTTGGGCCAAAAAGTAAGGCTATAGGCTTGCCATTTTTGCCAAAAATCACATATTTACAGCTTTCCAACATCCAGACAAAAGATCAACAAGTGCCTCAAAACAGCCAATTTTGGCCAAAAAGTAAGGCTATAGGCTTGCCATTTTTGCCAAAAATCGCCTATTTTCAACTTTCTTTGTTCCCCATATCAGGTCAAAAAGTGCCTCAAAACCGCCAATTTGGGCCAAAAAGTAAGGCTATAGACTTGCCATTTTTGCCAAAAGTCGCCTATTTTCAACTTTCTTTGTTCCCCATATCAGGTAAAAAAGTGCCCCAAAGCAGCCAATTTTGGCCAAAAAGTAAGGCTATAGGCTTGCCATTTTTACCACAAATCGCACACTTACAGCTTTCTTTGTTCCCCATATCAGGTAAAAAAGTGCCTTAAAACAGCCAATTTTGGCCATAAAGTAAGGCTATAGGCTTGCCATTTTTACCAAAAATCGCACATTTACAGCTTTCTTTGTTCCCCATATCAGGTCAAAAAGTGCCTTAAAACAGCCAATTTTGGCCAAAAAGTAAGGCTATAGGCTTGCCATTTTTGCCAAAAATCGCACATTTACAGCTTTCAAACATCCAGACAAAAGATCAAAAAGTGCCCCAAAACAGCCAATTTTGGGCCAAAAAGTAAGGCTATAGGCTTGCCATTTTTGCCAAAAATCACATATTTACAGCTTTCCAACATCCAGACAAAAGATCAACAAGTGCCCCAAAACAGCCAATTTTGGCCAAAAAGTAAGGCTATAGGCTTGCCATTTTTGCCAAAAATCGCCTATTTTCAACTTTCTTTGTTCCCCATATCAGGTCAAAAAGTGCCTCAAAACAGCCAATTTTGGCCAAAAAGTAAGGCTATAGGCTTGCCATTTTTGCCAAAAGTCGCCTATTTTCAACTTTCTTTGTTCCCCATATCAGGTAAAAAAGTGCCCCAAAGCAGCCAATTTTGGCCAAAAAGTAAGGCTATAGGCTTGCCATTTTTGCAAAAATCGCATATTTTTAACTTTCTTTGTTCCCCATATCAGGTCAAAAAGTGCCTCAAAACAGCCAATTTGGGCCAAAAAGTAAGGCTATAGGCTTGCCATTTTTGCCAAAAATCGCCTATTTTCAACTTTCTTTGTTCCCCATATCAGGTCAAAAAGTGCCTCAAAACAGCCAATTTTGGCCAAAAAGTAATGCTATAGGCTTGCCATTTTTGCCAAAAATCGCCTATTTTCAACTTTCTTTGTTCCCCATATCAGGTCAAAAAGTGCCCCAAAGCAGCCAATTTTGGCCAAAAAGTAAGGCTATAGGCTTGCCATTTTTGCCAAAAATCGCATATTCTTAACTTTCTTTCGTCCCTAGATCAAATCAAAAGTGCCTCAAAACAGCCAATTTTGGGCAAAAAGTAAGGCTATAGGCTTGCCATTTTTGCCAAAAATCGCCTATTTTTAACTTTCTTTGTTCCCCATATCAGGTAAAAAAGTGCCTCAAAACAGCCAATTTGGGCCAAAAAGTAAGGCTGTAGGCTTGCCATTTTTGCCAAAAATCACATATTTACAGCTTTCCAACATCCAGACAAAAGATCAACAAGTGCCCCAAAACAGCCAATTTTGGCCAAAAAGTAAGGCTATAGGCTTGCCATTTTTGCCAAAAATCACATATTTACAGCTTTCCTACATCTAGACAAAAGATCAACAAGTGCCCCAAAACAGCCAAATTTGGCCAAAAAGTAAGGCTATAGGCTTGCCATTTTTGCAAAAATCGCATATTTTTAACTTTCTTTGTTCCCCATATCAGGTCAAAAAGTGCCTCAAAACAGCCAATTTGGGCCAAAAAGTAAGGCTATAGGCTTGCCATTTTTGCCAAAAATCGCCTCTTTTCAACTTTCTTTGTTCCCCATATCAGGTCAAAAAGTGCCTCAAAACAGCCAATTTTGGCCAAAAAGTAATGCTATAGGCTTGCCATTTTTGCCAAAAATCGCCTATTTTCAACTTTCCTTGTTCCCCATATCAGGTCAAAAAGTGCCCCAAAGCAGCCAATTTTGGCCAAAAAATAAGGCTATAGGCTTGCCATTTTTGCCAAAAATCGCATATTTTTAACTTTCTTTCGTCCCTAGATCAAATCAAAAGTGCCTCAAAACAGCCAATTTTGGCCAAAAAGTAAGGCTATAGGCTTGCCATTTTTGCCAAAAATCACATATTTACAGCTTTCCTACATCTAGACAAAAGATCAACAAGTGCCCCAAAACAGCCAAATTTGGCCAAAAAGTAAGGCTATAGGCTTGCCATTTTTGCAAAAATCGCATATTTTTAACTTTCTTTGTTCCCCATATCAGGTCAAAAAGTGCCTCAAAACAGCCAATTTGGGCCAAAAAGTAAGGCTATAGGCTTGCCATTTTTGCCAAAAATCGCCTATTTTCAACTTTCTTTGTTCCCCATATCAGGTCAAAAAGTGCCTCAAAACAGCCAATTTTGGCCAAAAAGTAATGCTATAGGCTTGCCATTTTTGCCAAAAATCGCCTATTTTCAACTTTCTTTGTTCCCCATATCAGGTCAAAAAGTGCCCCAAAGCAGCCAATTTTGGCCAAAAAGTAAGGCTATAGGCTTGCCATTTTTGCCAAAAATCGCATATTCTTAACTTTCTTTCGTCCCTAGATCAAATCAAAAGTGCCTCAAAACAGCCAATTTTGGGCAAAAAGTAAGGCTATAGGCTTGCCATTTTTGCCAAAAATCGCCTATTTTTAACTTTCTTTGTTCCCCATATCAGGTAAAAAAGTGCCTCAAAACAGCCAATTTGGGCCAAAAAGTAAGGCTGTAGGCTTGCCATTTTTGCCAAAAATCACATATTTACAGCTTTCCAACATCCAGACAAAAGATCAACAAGTGCCCCAAAACAGCCAATTTTTGCCAAAAAGTAAGGCTATAGGCTTGCCATTTTTGCCAAAAATCGCCTATTTTCAACTTTCTTTGTCCCCCATATCAGGTCAAAAAGTGCCTCAAAACAGCCAATTTTGGCCAAAAAGTAAGGCTATAGGCTTGCCATTTTTGCCAAAAATCACATATTTACAGCTTTCCAACATCCAGAGAAAAGATCAACAAGTGCCCACAAAACAGCCAATTTTGGCCAAGAAGTAAAGCTATAGGCTTGCCATTTTTGCCAAAAATCGCCTATTTTCAACTTTCTTTGTTCCCCATATCAGGTCAAAAAGTGCCTCAAGACAGCCAATTTTGGCCAAAAAGTAAGGCTATAGGCTTGCCATTTTTGCCAAAAATCGCCTATTTTCAACTTTCTTTGTTCGCCATATCAGGTCAAAAAGTGCCTTAAAACAGCCAATTTTGGCCAAAAAGTAAGGCTATAGGCTTACATTTTTGCCAAAAATCGCATATTTTTAACTTTCTTTGTTCCCCATATCAAATCAAAAAGTGCCCAAAAACAGCCAATTTTGGGCAAAAAGTAAGGCTATAGGCTTGCCATTTTTGCCAAAAATTACATATTTACAGCTTTCCAACATCCAGACAAAGGATCAACAAGTGCCCCAAAACAGCCAATTTTGGCCAAAAAGTAAGGCTATAGGCTTGCCATTTTTGCCATAAATCGCCTATTTTCAACTTTCTTTGTTCCCCATATCAGGTCAAAAAGTGCCCCAAAGCAGCCAATTTTGGCCAAAAAGTAAGGCTATAGGCTTGCCATTTTTGCCAAAAATCGCATATTTTTAACGTTCTTTGTTCCCCATATCAGGTAAAAAAGTGCCTCAAAACAGCCAATTTGGGCCAAAAAGTAAGGCTATAGGCTTGCCATTTTTGCCAAAAATCACATATTTACAGCTTTCCAACATCCAGACAAAAGATCAAAAAGTGCCTCAAAACAGCCAATTTTGGCCAAAAAGTAAGGCTATAGACTTGCCATTTTTGCCAAAAATCGCCTATTTTCAACTTTCTTTGTTCCCCATATCAGGTAAAAAAGTGCCTCAAAACAGCCAATTTTGGCCAAAAAGTAAGGCTTTAGGCTTGCCATTTTTGCCAAAAATCGCATATTTTTAACTTTCTTTCGCCCCTAGATCAAATCAAAAAGTGCCTCAAAACAGCCAATTTTGGCCAAAAGGTAAGGCTATAGGCTTGCCATTTTTGCCAAAAATCGCCTATTTTCAACTTTCTTTGTTCCCAATATCAGGTCAAAAAGTGCCTCAAAACAGCCAATTTTGTCCAAAGAGTAAGGCTATAGGCTTGCCATTTTTGCCAAAAATCACATATTTACAGCTTTCCAACATCCAGACAAAAAATCAACAAGTGCCCCAAAACAGCCAATTTTGGCCAAAAAGTAAGGCTATAGGCTTGCCATTTTTGCCAAAAATCGCCTATTTTCAGCTTTCTTTGTTCCCCATATCAGGTCAAAAAGTGCCCCAAAACAGCCAATTTTGGCCAAAAAGTAAGGCTATAGGCTTGCCATTTTTGCCAAAAATCGCATATTTTTAACTTTCTTTGTTCCCCATATCAGGTCAAAAATTGCCTCAAAACAGCCAATTTGGGCCAAAAAGTAAGGCTATAGGCTTGCCATTTTTGCCAAAAATCACATATTTACAGCTTTCCAACATCCAGACAAAAGATCAACAAGTGCCCCAAAACAGCCAATTTTGGCCAAAAAGTAAGGCTATAGGCTTGCCATTTTTGCCAAAAATCGCCTATTTTCAACTTTCTTTGTTCCCCATATCAGGTCAAAAAGTGCCCCAAAGCAGCCAATTTTGGCCAAAAATTAAGGCTATAGGCTTGCCATTTTTGCCAAAAATCGCATATTTTTAACTTTCTTTTGTCCCTAGATCAAATCAAAAGTGCCTCAAAACAGCCAATTTTGGGCAAAAAGTAAGGCTAGGCTTGCCATTTTTGCCAAAAATTACATATTTACAGCTTTCCAACATCCAGACAAAGGATCAACAAGTGCCCCAAATCAGCCAATTTTGGCCAAAAAGTAAGGCTATAGGCTTGCCATTTTTGCCAAAAATCGCATATTTTTAACTTTCTTTGTTCCCCATATCAGGTCAAAAAGTGCATCAAGACAGCCAATTTTGGCCAAAAAGTAAGGCTATAGGCTTGCCATTTTTGCCAAAAATCGCCTATTTTCAACTTTCTTTGTTCCCCATATCAGGTCAAAAAGTGCCTCAAAACAGCCAATTTTGTCCAAAAAGTAAGGCTATAGGCTTGCCATTTTTGCCAAAAATCACATATTTACAGCTTTCCAACATCCAGACAAAAAATCAACAAGTGCCCCAAAACAGCCAATTTTGGCCAAAAAGTAAGGCTATAGGCTTGCCATTTTTGCCAAAAATCGCATATTTTTAACTTTCTTTGTTCCCCATATCAGGTCAAAAAGTGCATCAAAACAGCCAATTTTGGCCAAAAAGTAAGGCGATAGGCTTGCCATTTTTGCCAAAAGTCGCCTATTTTCAACTTTCTTTGTTCCCCATATCAGGTAAAAAAGTGCCTCAAAACAGCCAATTTGGGCCAAAAAGTAAGGCTATAGGCTTGCCACTTTTGCCAAAAATCACATATTTTTAACTTTCTTTGTTCCCCATATCAGGTCAAAAAGTGCATCAAAACAGCCAATTTTGGCCAAAAAGTAAGGCTATAGGCTTGCCATTTTTGCCAAAAGTCGCCTATTTTCAACTTTCTTTGTTCCCCATATCAGGTAAAAAAGTGCCTCAAAACAGCCAATTTGGGCCAAAAAGTAAGGCTATAGGCTTGCCATTTTTGCCAAAAATCGCATATTTTTAACTTTCTTTGTTCCCCATATCAGGTCAAAAAGTGCCTCAAAACAGCCAATTTTGGCCAAAAAGTAAGGCTATAGGCTTGCCATTTTTTACCAAAAAACGCATATTTACAGCTTTCCAACATCCGGACAAAAAATCAAAAAGTGCCTCAAAACAGCCAATTTTGCCAAAAAGTAATGCTATAGGCTTGCAATTTTTTTCAGGAATATTGCTTCAACCATAAGGGCGCTGTCTCTACCAGCACAGCATATGCTATAGTAGAGAGCTTTCCAATTAGATAGCAATGTATACTTCCATACCCTACCTAGTTTTTATAAATGGCTTGGAATTAAACAGTGGGCTCTACTATTAAAGCCCTTGGTATGACTTAGCCAGTTTACTGAGGGTGATTCCACTGCATATAATGCAAGTATTGTACTGCTGGATTATGCCTGCAGTGTATACCATTGACCTGCATAAGGTATCAAAGGCAGACTGGTATCTGTTTTAGCAGGTAAGCTGACAGATATATATTTCAAGAGGCAATCAAAAGCTGACAAGAAAGTATTTTTCAATACCTTTCAAGTTGAAAGGAGCAGTGAAGTCAGTTTTTGTTCTTGATATCAAAGTACCTATGCATAAGCAGATTTAGAATGATCAAAAAGCAGATTTGCAAGATGAAAATAGCAATTTTGTACCCAATAAAATATACATTAAGTGTATGGGCTCACTCTAACCTGAGTTGATTGAAATGAAGAAAGGGGGTTATGATAGGACACTCATGCACAGCAAAAATTACTGATTGGATATTAGAAAGTAGCAATCTATCTAAAATGAATACTAACATGAATTTAAATTTATTTGGGGTTAATCCGGAATACCACAATCAAAATGATTTCAGTTTAATTAGCTGTCATGATTCCTCTGCACAATTTCTGCATAAGGAAACAAGACTTACATTCTTTTTCTTCCTTTTCTTTGTATAAGGACCAAGAAGCATGGGAGGGGGCATTGCAAACAGCAGGCTACAAAGAGTCACAGTTTGGAGGCAAAGCAATCCCATTGAAAATTTTTAACAGAAGATGGTGGACGATCTTAGGTGATCTTGTACATTGTTAATTGCGTGTAACTCCCATTCTTTCCCTCAGCTTTGAATAACTAATAAGCAATTGAAGGTGTTACTTACTTTTATTGCCTGGAGGAAACAAATAGCTTGGAGGAATTTGTGGTGGATGTTTCTCTAAGTGATTGATGAGTTTCCGTTGTGGACTGGTAAAGCTAGCAAGGAAATAGAAGAAGTATTAACAAATCTGACAGCAATGCTAAAAGCAAAATCATTTTCCTTTTTGCATGTTCATAGAACAGTAGAAATGCTTTACTTCTGTATTTCACTTCTTCAAGAATCGTGAATTATAGAAGGAAATAAGTTATAGATACAATCTGACTCAATCTAGCAAAACGCATCTACTTTTGCAAACTGATTCTTGTTGAATTATAATCAACTTTGTGTAGCACTTAAAATGCCTGCATCTGTCAAAATCTCTATTGCCACTGTATTTCACTGACCTTCTTGCTTCTATTGGTTTGTAGTCATCTTTTGTAACAGCTATTCTCTCCTCTTCATCATCTATATGGTCCGTTTTTTCTACTTTTATGCTTCCTTTTCTACAGTTTAACAATTCAAGAATACATGAAAGTGTGTGAGTATGTAAAAGTGCATGGTTTTTCGAATTGTTTAAGAAAAGTGTTAAATGGCAGAAGCATTTTGGCAATCAAGAGAGGCATGCCTTGCAACCATGTTCTCAAGGAGTAACTATCAATGCGAAATTATATTCTTACCCTCTAGACCTCTCAATGCTCTTCATTCACAGAATTCAAAAACTTGCTTCTTTGCAAATCCAAAATCAATCAATCGACATTACCTTCCTCTCCTCTTAGCCGTTTCTTTGTTACTTTGTTTGGGGATTTGTTATGGGCCAACCGGTCCTCCCTTTCCCCAAGGAATTTCTAGCAAACTACAGAAAAAGAAGAAAGCTTTTTCGAAGCCATCACATCATGCTTCATAGAAAGCATGCCATGCTTGATAACAGCGACTATATACCTTGAAACTCTCAGCTTTTACAAAGGTATTGCTGAAGCAAAACAAGGGGTAGCTTTGCATGCTAACTTCCATCAGAGAAATACGAGGTTGTCCCTACCTTTCATAAATCTTTGCGAATGCGCTGGTCTTTACGTCATTGACGCCTGCAGCGCGGGTTTCAGGGTCCAAAGAGTAAGCTTGGATGAATCGGGTATCCTGAAAAGGGAGAAATGCTTTTATTCCAATGGTCAAACCAGTCACTTCCAAGAATCTTGACTTACTTGACTTAATGTCCATGGACTCTATGCCCATTGGTGCCAATGACGTCCGCGACGTAGCTTCTCCATTCAGCTAGGTCTTGAGTACGACGGTAGATCAGATGCAGTGATATCATTGCTTGATATCATCTATCCATCGTTCCGTAGGACGGCCCCGTCTGTTTCTTCCATCCACCATTCCAAATACCACAGTCTTGATCAACCGACTAATCCAAGAATCTAATGAGCACTAATTTCTTCTTGTTGTTCTTGCTACTGCTATTCTTTTAATCGATCCCAGCTCTACTGGTACGCCTTTATGGACCTCAATTCAGCCATGGCATAGAACAGCTCTGTTTCATGTCACCATTGAGTATAGTCAATGAATTGATTATGGACTCATTTATGGTCCTCATTTATGGACTGGTACGCCTTTATGGACCTCAGAAGGACGGAAGCTGAGTGGCTTTGTGGGCGAGTGTTTTTAGAGGGCACACCGGAGCAGGAGATGAAACCCAGGATTGCCACAAGATAGCGAAAGAAGTTACCAACTATATTAACATGAAGAACAATCAAGCAGGGTACCTAAAAGGTTTTAAAAAAAGATTCTCCGTTGGCTTGCTCGTCAAATTGGTCAAGTGAATCAAAGGAAAATCATTGGTAGACGCAGGCAAACTCACGTGCTCTGTTCTTTGAGTTTGCTCATCAGAACCAAGCACAAAATGCGTCTTTCGCCCTTCAAGTTGTCTAGCAGGATCATTTACTGGCGTGCGATTCGCCGAGGATCTCCGTTGAGCTACGTGTTTGGCCTTTGGGAGCAAGAAAAGTTTTCAAGGGAAGTAAAAGAAACAGGACATAGAAGATTCAAAGCTAGCAAGTGGAGAGAACGAATATACAATATGAACCCAACATGTTAGGCACGCAATGATGAGCATACAGCATTGAACATGCAGTGTTGAATTTTTATACAGTAGTGAATGATATTCCTTTAAAGATCATTGCATACCAAGGTTATAATTTGGTTACCTTTATTGTTTGACGACTGCACAAACCCATACGCTTAAAGTTGCGATCAATGTGAAATAAAGATTTTGGGCATTACAGCGTGCTTCACGGCATTAAACCTCTCATACATTCTCATGTTGCATTGAGCATCGACAGTTCACCAATGCAAGTGAGCTCCACTTACCTTCGTTTCTGATATCGCGGGCGAGTTGTATTGGTTGGCAGTATCACCATCATTGCCGAGGTAGTTGCATTTGTGAACAGGTGGCTTGACATGCTCCATTGCTAATGCTTTTGATGCTGGTTTTTGGTAGTCAGATGCTGTAACTAGATAATCAAGTTGACCCGTTATCAAATCGAATATCAAAGCAGCATAATACCAAGTAAGACATGGCAACACAAACATTTTTCAATTTATGGGCAGATCATCACTGTCATTTTAAATCGCTCTGTTATTTGAATATTTTTTCAATTAACAGTAGGGAAGAAACTTTGACGATTCTGACTTAAAAAGCTGGCCATCATATTGTTTTTACCAAAGCGCATTGTCATGTCTGCTGTAGCTCTCTGGATAACTGGTTTTCTCATTCCACGATTGATGTAAAGGATAGTTGCACTTATATACCTGTATACAAAGGCACTTGTCCTTTTGTGCGATGTGCTGCAATGATGTTACTTTTTCCGTGTTGAGTCTATAGGAGTAAACGCGTGTAAAATATTGTGTGCCCAGTATTGTGTGAAGCGTTTTAAACAGCCGACACTCATTATTGAACATTCCAAAAGTTAAAACTCAAAGTGCAAAAAGAGGACTGTCGCAAATGGAGTAAAGATATAATACATTACCGACGGACTTGAAGAAGGGAAGGTTCTATCTTCCGTTTAGACAAGGACTTAAGCAGATTTTCATTGGTTGGTTTAAACTTCTATTGATTGTAGTCCTTTATGTTTTTAATGGCCTGTAGGCTTTTGAGTTCTTAATACTTCTAATTTATTCTATTTTCTTTGTTATATACTTCTCTAGATAGCAGCTAACCTTAAATAGCTGACTGAATTTCCCTGTATGAAAAATGAATTATGACTATTATTTTCATTAAAATTGTTATTTCATTCACTCTTAACTTTTTAAGTATTATTTTTGAGGGCGGTAAGGGCTGACTACCATGCCCTTTTTTGGAGAACGGTAGTCAAGATTAATTTCTTTATACTTTGTTATTGCACATTTTAACACGTTATTTATTTGTGTTTTTTTTTTTAGTGAGTCATGTTGGGAAAGGCCATAGTGGCCTATACAATGCCTCAACAAAGAAAGAAGAAAGAAAGAAGCGAAAGGCTAAGAGGATAGAGAGATAAGATCAAGTTTATTGATCTTAGATTTGAAAGATGGCAAGTTGTAAGATTCAGGATTGCAAGAGAAAGGCAAGACGTTCCATAAGTGACATGTTCTAGGGATGAATGATGATTTGTGGGACAGGGTTCGTGGATTAGGCAGTGAAACTTGGAAAGGGTGCGAATGAGTTGAGCTTCTGGTGGTTCTGACACGCCTCAGAGGAACAGGAATAATCTCCGTGATCTCCTGAGAACAATGCCCGTGAAAGTATTTATAAAAGATGGAAAGATCTCCAACTAATCGACGATGCGAAAGAGGTTGGAGAGATTTGGTGACGTTAGGATTATTGATGAGACGAATGGCTTTGGACTGGACTTTGTCAAGAAGACAGAGAGTAGATTTTGGAGCACCACCCCAGACGTGGGAGCAGTACTCTAAAGAAGGACGGATTTGGGACTTGCAAATAGTTAGAAGGTGAGAAGGTGAGAAAAACCCGCGGGCTCTGGCGATGAAACCGAGTTTTTGGGATGCATGTTTAGCAAGGGAATGGATGTGGGTTTTCCAAGTGAGATTAGATGAAAGAGTTAGACCAAGCTGTGTGAAAGAAACTGAAGTGTCCAGTTCATCACCATTCATGAAGACAGGTGGAAAGTTTTCATTACGTTTGCGTGAAATGACAGCCTGATTCGTTTTGCTTTTGTTGAACGAAACTAGGTTGTCTTTACCCCACTTTTCAATAACTGTCAGATCATTGGAGAGAAGCGAGGCTGAAATGTTTCTGTGAAGTCGGATATCGGTGGAAGCATGGTCATTTGGATTGAATGAAAATGAAGAACTTAGGAAGGTATCATCAGCAAAGGAGTGAATGCTAGAAGACGTGGAGATGAGCAGGTCATTGATGAAGAGGATGAAGAGTACAGGGGAGATGACAGAGCCCTGGGGTACACCAGCATTGATTGAGTGCAGATTGGAGAGGAAGCCATCCACTCTGACGGCAATCGACCTATCAGAGAGGATACTACCAATCCATTTAATGAGAGTGTGGTGGAGACCAAACATCGGTAGGTTAGCGAGAAGACCTCTGTGCAGAATGAGAATGAGTTTCTATTATTATTTTTATTATCGTTATTACTCATTATTGCTCTGAATGACCAATGGAAAGGCAATAAAGAAGACGTGGATGATGCATAAAAGAGGACGAAATAATCTAAGTAACTAACAAAAGACCGTCGGGTCGGTGTCGACCCCAGGTGACTGTCCGAATGTGGTCCAAAATAAGCTACATGGCCACATTTGCTGCGGACAGAGAACAGGCAGGAAAACGTCGCACTTGTGAGTTCGGGGGAGGATGAAGCGAAGGGTTGTGCACTGTTGGAGAAGGGAAAATGCAAGAAGTTCTAATTTGGCAACTAACCTGAACGAGGGAAAAATGATTCAAATGGCTAATACAATCGATGCCCCGTAATTAAATTTGAATTTCCAATACAGATGAGTGAACCGTGTAGAAGAACGGATGATGGCTACCTATAAACAGCAAAATGTTATAAGTGATAGATGATTGATGTTTATTTTGTGATCATTTCTTTGATTATTTTTGCTGCTTTGTGCTTCACCCTAGAAGAGTATATGATGGAATCAATGATCAGCCCCATGGACCAAGAAACTTACGAAATCGATGATTTTCGTTGATAATGACGAATAGTCATAAATGAAGTTTACCTTGTTTTTTAAAAAGTCAGATGATCGATTCTGCAAGGAAGACATGTGAATTGGTTCAAGTTTGGAATACTTAATTTTCGATGCAAAAACATGAAAAATGAGCAATTTCTGTAGATAGATGGATAGGCATAGATAGATAGATAGATAGATAGATAGATAGATAGATAGATAGATAGATAGATAGATAGATAGATAGATAGATAGATAGATAGATAGATAGATAGATAGATAGATAGATAGATAGATAGATAGATAGATAGATAGATAGATAGATAGATAGATAGATAGATAGATAGATAGATAGATAGATAGATAGATAGATAGATAGATAGATAGATAGATAGATAGATAGATAGATAGATAGATAGATAGATAGATAGATAGATAGATAGATAGATAGATAGATAGATAGATAGATAGATAGATAGATAGATAGATAGATAGATAGATAGATAGATAGATAGATAGATAGATAGATAGATAGATAGATAGATAGCCATAGATAGATAGATAGATAGATAGATAGATAGATAGCCATAGATAGATAGATAGATAGATAGATAGATAGATAGATAGATAGATAGATAGATAGATAGATAGATAGATAGATAGATAGATAGATAGATAGATAGATAGATAGATAGATAGCCATAGATAGATAGATAGATAGATAGATAGATAGATAGATAGATAGCCATAGATAGATAGCCATAGATAGATAGATAGATAGATAGATAGATAGATAGATAGATAGATAGCCATAGATAGATAGCCATAGATAGATAGATAGATAGATAGATAGATAGATAGATAGATAGCCATAGATAGATAGCCATAGATAGATAGATAGATAGATAGATAGATAGATAGATAGATAGATAGATAGATAGATAGATAGATAGATAGATAGATAGATAGATAGATAGCCATAGATAGATGGATAAGATGATTGTTGACCAACTCTTTATCGCCACTGTAACATCCCAAAATATCAATTCAGCCTATCCGTCAATCGTCTTTAACCGTCGCTGCCTTCTGCGATGCTTTGAATATCTTTTCTGTAATAATATAAATGACTGTATGCATACAAAAATTTATTCATACCAAATCTTTGAAATTTTCTCCAAAAGAGATGTAATCAGCTTGATTAATGGAAGACTTGAGAGGATATCCATTTCTTGGGATAACCTGAAAGAATCATATGTATATCCCATGAACAAGGAACAGAGACTGGAAATATTTATATAGAAGAATGACACAAGAATCAAGCAAGGTAAACTCATTTAACGGCTTTGTAATATTCAGCTTTTGATGTTAAACTGAAAAAGTCGACTAAATCACAAGCAAGTATAAAAATTGTTGACTTTCAACGTTAATTCCATGTTTTAGTTTTCAACTGCCATCAAAATTAAGTCAACTCCCTAACTTGACACACGGTTTGCCTGAAAACGGAATGAAATTAGAACTTGGGTTCAAATCGTTTTTATTAAATCCCAACTCTTATAAAGCGACCTGAACAGTTCGCCCATTATCTTAACTAACGATCTGCAATAAGGGCTTTTTCTAAAGATAGGATACAAAAAGCACCTTTGAATGGAACAAAATATAATAATAGGTAATAATGATTAAGGCATACTACTCTGGTTGTGCTCAACACAGAAATGAGACGACTTAAAAGAGGGGGAAAGTAATACGCACCGATGATAGGGGTGGAGCTTTGGCGAATTGAGGCTTCTGTATTGCCCCTCCAATTGTTACAAAGTGATCTGGATTTGAAGGAGAAGGGGACCAAGTTGAAAAGTAATCAAAAATTATGTTAGTAATTACAAGAAGGTTTAAATTGAGACCCGACAATCAAAATGCAAATCATGTCACTCAAGAAAATCAGAGTGAACATAGCATTCTATGAGTTGTACAGTGAGAGCTTTGTGCAAAGCACTTTCGTGGACACGGAGCAGCATTTGTCAATGGCAGCATTCAGAAGGTACTGAATAGAGCAATCAGCAAAAGCCAGCCTTTTGATTATCATGCTTGACAGATACTTAAAAGCAAGGATATCATATTATAGAATCTTGTGAAAAAATAGTTAGAAGGAGTTTGTCAAACTATCATTCACAGGCAGAATGATCTGCATAGGCTCCTGTAATGACGCTTGAAAAGGCTGCATAGGATACGCACATTTGGGCTTAGCAGGAACTAGATGAAAGACAACCAGTTTTTTGGGGGATAACTGAACCTCATTTGCGATGTGATTGTGCTCTTTCATCAGGAAGTGTGCAAGGTCTGAGCCAACTACCCCGGTCAGCATGATGCAGCATATGACCGCGTCGCATAAAATGCCCTCTAGAGAGAGACCCTTTCAAAAAAGAGCAATATTCAAAAGAAAAATCAGATGAGCTGAGGCCTAGCATCTTCAGATAATTCTGTTCCAAAATTAGCCGTTTACTCAAACAAGCTCAGCTGCAGGACTGCAGAAGCATAAATCTACTAAAGCGTACCTTTTTTAAGATACGGCGGTGTATCTTTGCTTCCATCTTGAATCTGATAAGCATGTATGAAAAGATGAGTTCAACGTAAGGCCCTTATTCCAATAATATAAGTTGAGCGGAATGATTCACATACATGCCTGGCAAGACTATCATACTTAAAGAGTAGATGCGTGGATGAGGAACTTTGTTGTTTGGAGAGGAAAAATGTTGCCGAATCTAAATTTGTATAGCATCATCCTCTTTCAACCGTCACGCCGTCCATTCACATCCACCACTAATTGCGATCTTTAGCCTATTCTGCGGAATGAAGCTATGCCTGGGTATCAGAACAGCTCAGAGGTGAGATTCTTGTGCATTAATCATATGGTCTGTGGTGCAAATCTACCCTTGGATGAACTTTCACTTAGAGTGAGGAGAGTCGCCAGCTCCCTGCAATTCTAGAAGTAGGAATCACGAGGTGTGGTGACATCAAGAGGAAGCATCTGGACACTGTTCGATAAGCAAAAGGCTCCTCAGTGTCCAATTGTCTACATTTTTGACATCTAGGTGGATTCATCGATGCAAATAAATGTAGATCTATGCTGTATAATGATCTTGTCAGATCTCAGCACCGATTATAGTTTAATGTCAAAGCTAAGCATCTTGAATTCGAGCCTAAGGAAGCTTGTTTTCACAATGGCTTACCTTTATGTGTGTTTTTATGTGATCCGCCTGATCTATAAAAGTTAAAGTGATGGTATTAGTTCGAAATGGCCTGGAGAAGGGGTGCTTATTGCCAACAATCGTGCATACTTGTGCAGTATGCAGTTAAAAAATGCCTCGTACCATTTTAGCAAAAGCCTTTGCGAATAGATTTTACACGATGAGGACTTCAATGATCTATAATATAAGGAACAAACCTTCAGGCAATTTTTTTGCTGAATTGTCCAAGAGGCTACGAAGTAATTTGGCGAAAAATCATGACTAACTTTAAAATTAATGCAATCAAGAAACTGTTGTTGGTCATTACAATCAAATCAGTACAGATAACAAATTAAAAAGCCGTCATTCCTTTTCACAAATTGAGTATTGTAAAACACGAAGCTAGAGATAGTCATCGAAATGTTAGAGCAAGTTTACACAGTGCCGAATTTACCGGGCTCGAGTATCTGTCCCAGCAGTGAATGGGTAAATGACTGGGCTTAAATGCATCGAGGAAAGGGACTGGCTACCCTAACTCGCAACGCTATGGCTCAGGATGGTACCTCACTGGCAAGGGGGCCCTGACACAGATATCTAACATGGGAATCGAATTGGCTTGGTATAAAGAGGACAAGTGGTTGAACGAGAAAACGTTGGATAAGGTAGTCAAAAGAGGGATACCAAATGATTGCAAAGGTCAACACTCACAATGCTGCATGCTATTTTTCTTTATTTTTTTAACGCAGTCTAGATATTTAGGCAGCTATACAGCTGATGTGGGCCTGCGGCATTACCGCTTTTGGCTTCATAGTTACCTCTGAGTACTCATTTACCGACCTCGGAAGGAGGGACGTATTAGTTGGCTGTTGGCTTGTGGTTAGTGGTTCCGACGACGGGATTTGAACTCACGCAAGTGGACCTCAGAAGATTCGAAACAATGCTTTTCAATCACTCCGTCACACCACTGGTTGATAGGCATCAAAGGAATACGTCCCAGTACTGCACACATTGAAATGGAACAGTTAAAAAAAGCAGAGACCCTATTTATGGCAATCATGATTCAGTGGCGTACCAAGTCTGGCCGCGATTCCTTTTAAGCAAAGGTGAGCTGCCAAACTCGTCAGCTGTCTCTGATGATTTTGCTAAGCTACGATGAAGGGCATTCCAGTCACCGTCTTTAAAGATGTTAGATTTATATTGATTGTCAGCATGCATCTTTCCTGCTGAAGATTTAATGGGCTCAAACTCTTTGAACGAGTCTTTAGTTGCAGTAGAAGCTCTAGGAGAATAATCGGTTATTAGTTTCAATGTTGCTACTAATGTCAGGCAATACTAAACAAAAAAAATTAACTCATTTCATGACTCTGCTATCTATCTGAAAATTTCCCATTTAAAATATGTAGATACTCGTTGACTTCAGTTTTCAACAAAGCACAGACTAATATTGGAGACAATACTCAAAGTCAGATGTCTATTTTCTTCCTCGAAAAAATGATGGCTAAAATACCTAAAAATCATTTCAAACTATTTCAGTTCCTACACCATCCTGTGATTCCATAACTTCAGCAGTAAGCACTATTATTGCAGTGGGTATTGGTATTAGTGCCAAATGCCGACAGAGGTCTGCTGCAATTGTAATACTATTATGTTGTAGAAAATTTTGCGTTAATCACTAAACGATTCGATCTTATGGACATTCTTGTTGTTCAAGTGCTTATATGGAAAAGAAATTAAAGTGTTACTTGTCTTTGGAAGTGCCAAACTCGAAATGATTTGATCTGAGGTCGTTTGAGCGTGCTTTCATTTCTGCCAATCTTGCCTTGCTCGAACGCAGCTAGATGGGGCAATGAAAATCAACTGACACTAACATACCACCTTGCTTTACGTCTCTTCTGTCTAACATTTAAATACCTACATCAATGTTGGTTCGAGTTAGTCTAGCCCATTTCATACTACCTTGTTAGGAAAACTGATCGTTAATTGACAAGTGACAGCAAATCGTTTAACTTCACAAGCAACCTCATTACCAAACCTTGTGATTACTGGAGATAGTCAACATTTGAATAGATAACTTTAGAATAAGAAGATGAAGTAGTAACTAGACAATAAACTAATTTCATCCTTTTCGTCATCCATGTCTATACGTTCACCAATTCTTCTCTAGATGCATAGTTGACTACACACGCTCTTTCATCATTTCATTATTAAGTTTTATTACTTTATTACGCTTATTCTAGAGTTATGCGTAATTCTTTAAGATGCTATTCACATAGTTAAAGCTAACAAATCCTTGAACTGAAGTTCTGAGTTGCAAATTAAAGCTGCTTTTCTACATTAAGATGAACAGAGCTATATATGCATCGATGCCTATTTTCTCCAAATCGGCAATTGACATATCTACATCCTTTCCATGTTTTCAATATCATTATCAACTTCTATATCTAGACCCCCTTATAGATAATATACATTTACATTATAGAATATCGATCAAATACCTCATTGAAGCTTTTGTAACTGCATTGGTAAATAGATGATATTTCCGTATTCTGTCCGCTGTTATATTTTGGAGAAAAGTCCTGGAAAAAGAGTTCCTCTTGAAAAATTCACATTTACGCGAGAGCGAATCGCTCTTTACAAAACATGGATTATCTTCAGCATCATATGAAAGCAATTAGAAATATATATTGTATAGCTTTTTGTCTTCCACTTCAAAGGCAGAATTTTCTACTGCGCTAAAGGAAAATTTTAAGATTTGCTTTCTCGTGCTGTCTGTGTCCGCTCCCTATAAGTGAATTCCAGATTGGCTTTCTCACTCTGTCTGTGTCTTTTCTCGCTTTGTCGAGTTCTATGATGATGTAATGATATTCAATGCATTGCCACGCTGAAGCTTGATTCCCAAACAGATATGAAAATGGACTAATTTGGAAAGTGAATAGTTCAAATACATTGAGGATTTACTTACTGTGATGTGAACCTCTCTGTCGACTGTTACTGCTTTTGGCTTGGAAAAAAAGTTGTATTTTCCATATTCCTTGCTAGACAGGTCGTAAAATCCAGCACCGTTATCAGTTCCATACACATGGGAAGCCTTACCTGCTGCATGCTTTGCCTATCAAAAAGTGAAAAGACAGGTTCTCTAGCGCATCACATTCGTTGAAAAAATAACTGCAGATGAAGAAAATTATGGTGGATGGAACATCCTGGTTAGCAGCAGCCAGTATAAGCAAATTTCAATGCCTCGTTTCAAGGAAAAGTTGTGCTAGCACCCACTTCAGATAAAAACTCGGAATGATATAACATCCGCTTGCAAAATGCAGTGTTGAAAAGCTTACATAAAAAGGATAGGCCTAAATTGCATTTGAAACATTTTTGCATAGAATTGAAGACAATAAATGTTTGGCTTTCACTTGCTTGACTACCAAAGGCGCAAAATGCTTGAGAAATCTGTCACCTTAAAAACTACATCTGTAATTGCCGATGAAAATTCTGCCTCTACGCCATGGAAATTTAGCAGAAAATATGAAAACAGAAGCAATTCATTCAAAGTAGTTTAATTTTTAAGTTTCTACCTTCAGAAAACTTTGCTCTCTTTCGACGAATTTGTGGTTTCTCTAAAATTTGAAGAATGAATAGGTTCAATTGGAAATTTCGAACGTGACGAAGTGATCGTCTTTGGCAATTAATAATTGCAGCATTGAATGTTGAGATATTTCACATCTGTAAGATTTCTACGCTAGACCTTATATTTGCTTGATGTTTTTAGAGAAGTAGCCATCTTTAACACCATTTTGCATGCAGTTTTATGATGCAAAGTGTAACGAAACCTGTTCCCCTAAATCAGTTTATTCTGAGCAATCAGCTCCTATAAAAACTTTGACCTTGCATTTTTCTGAATATTTAAGTCTTTGCAAGGAAACAAGCTCTTCGGAAAGCTTCTATGCAAATTAGATAGCGGAAAATTAAGCATTACAAAGGCGTTAGGATAGATCAGTTGTAAAGCACTTGCTCACAGAGTTTCATCACTGACTCGAGTCTCATTTCAAGCTTGGCTTTCACTTGGAGCGTGGAGGGTCGCTAGCTTTCTGTATCTCCAGGCGTATGGAATAAAAGCATGGCCAAATCGAGAGAATAGATCGTAGCACTGCTTAATGAACGTCTGCTCCCAAGTGCTCTAAAAATCCACCTTCGGATGCTTGTTAGAAAGGGTGATTAAAAATGAGCATTGCAATAAAAGCATGAATAACAGCATTGCAATTTTCTTTTCTACTCTAGAAGATGTGTTAACTGAAAATCAGGTTGTTCGTAATCACATATAGTTTTGAAAGACTTGCGTCGGTCAATGTGCTTCCGTGATATGATGCAATATGAAGGTGAAATAAAAGTTGAGAATTGATAACGGAAAGGTTGAGAACCAGTTAAAAATTGTCAGCGAAGTCTATCACTGGTCAGAAGATTATTCAGATGGGAACGCCTTTCGCCTCAGAGAAATTCAAGTTCTCCCTTAAAATACAGGCGTGGTTGGACGGCTGGATAAAGAGGAAGATGCAAAGTAAACACAGTGAACTTACTGCAAGGAACTCTTTAAGAACCGATTTGTAATGAGAATCCCAGCTATTTTTCACCAAATTGTAATCTCCCTTCTGAAACACTCTGCCTTTCCAGTTCAAGTCTTTGATTTCTTTATAATCTGCGTTCCTTCTAGGCCCATATACTTCACTTCTTCTTGAATGCATCTCTATATTTTTCCTAGACCTTTGACATATCCTATTCGCGTGAATAGGTTCTGTGTGGTTTAAGAAAGCAAGCTTTAAGCAACGTTGCATAGCAACATAATCGTTTAATTTAACGTATATCGTTAAACGCTCCTGCGCAGCTGCAAAATAGAGGTTGAATTCGATATCTAGTAAAGTGAATTAAATTCACTAATTGCTCCCTAACACCCTAGGGAACACGGTCCCAAAGTAACACGTCGCCCAGATGAAATCTTAATCAAGGATCTTTTGGCTTTGAAGAAGTACCTTGTTTCTTTAGTACAGCTACAAGGTGGAGAATCGAATGGGAAACTATACAGTAAAAATGAGAAGCTGGTGCAACAAAGGAGCTGCTTGCTATTTTTTAGAATGAGAAATTCGCGCTTCTTTCCTTGATTTTATGCTTCATCGTTTTCCATGTGAAAAGAAGGAAGATTGAAGAAGCAGGGATGGCAGCTTCAGAAAAGGATATCTAACTTCAAGCCTCTTACTCTGATCTCCATGGCAGTTTTAACTGCAAACCATGGAGGAATGCCCTCTTTTTGTAGTCAACATTGAAGTCACACACGATTACAAAGTAGCATTTTTTGACATGCAACAGTGCAAGAAATTGATAGGAAATATGAGGACGATTTGAAAAGTAGGATATTTATTTACTGCGTCAACGTCTATTGATCCAGGTGATATTGAACAATCTAGCCCCTTTTCTTCTGAGGGTCTTGTTAAGCATGCAATAGCATATTGGGTTTAAAACTGTATTAACCGTAAGTAAACACCACAGCAAGTTAGCTAATCCATCGGATCTGCTTTTTTTTTCGAAAGGATTCACGTAAATTGCTAGCGAGAATGGTGCGTAGCAGATGACAGAAAGAGCAACCAGAATCGCCACCATGTTGGCGGAAGGTCTTCGTCTCCCTTGGTGCGCATTGCCAACTCCTGCACTTTGCTGATGTATCTCCTTCCTCGCTCGGATGACCTGTTGGAATATTCTCACGTAAAGGAAAACAATGCATGAGCACGACGTCATAATCGTTGTACCCAAGAAGAGCCTTGGAAAATGTCCGAAATGGTAAAGAGCCGTGCAGCATAATGCAAGTAACCAAATGATTGCCACCAGAACAGCCCATAGATGGGATTGCTGGTATCGCTGATCGACGAATGGATGGACAATGGCAAGATATCGCTCTGCACTGGCAAGGAGGAGAGCCAAGATCGAAACGTTTGTGAGCAGGTAACAAGTGATGTTGACGAATAAAGCCAGTGCGCAGATGGTTCTCCCGTGGTACTGAAGAGCTAGAAACACTATGTTAGCTAGCTGGGTCGTTAAACCCTGCAAAACATCAGTTAAACACATGTTCAAAAGAATAGCCTTTTTCGTACCGACACAATCTGTGACTTTCCAAATAATATAGAACTCCACTGAGTTGAGAGATATTGTTAGTGTTGTCAAAATACACTGAAAGCATAATGTGGCTAAGATTAGGCTTCTGTTTTTCTCTGCATTCAGAATCCATGGTATGTTGCAAACGGTAGCAAATTCTTGCGTCGAATTCATTAATGTATCTCTATAAATAAAAGCAGCGTGTTACAGAACAGACATATTATGTGCTTATTTCTATAAATAGATATATAAAGGCATCTGCATATTATAATCATCTTCCTGTCTCGAGAAACAATGTAAGCTTGATGCTTTCTTCACTTCAAGTACCAACGACCCTCTGGGCTCGATTCGTATCTAGACTGATGCTGGTAGCGGCCATCGGAGGATTAAAGGCTAAGGGACTTCGACACGGGCTGCAAGGCCTAAGTCGAATACTCTCTGCATTGAATCAATTATGTGGGCAACTGCTATGTGAATTAGGAACTAGTCATTTTGCTGCATTGAACTGAATGACTTAGAACTCGATACCTTAGCAGATCAGTTGCATCTTCAAACCATCGACTCTGTCAAGCCCCTGACACGAAAGTTCAAGCTTGTGGTGCCTGAGTGGGTTTCAGGGAGGTTCTAATTGTCAAATGGGTTGAACAAGACGATATAAAAATAGATAAGATTATCACATGCTGATCATTACAATGAACGGGCAAATTGAATTCAAACTGTTAAGTGTTATTCTCTTTTCATTCTCGTTTGTCAAATTTAGAACAGATAAGCTTCCCTTTCCACGCAAGGGCCTTTTCACATTTTTATAAGCAAAAAGCAAACTATTCATATTATATAAGCTAGGCGTCCCCATGAAAACAACGTGGAGTATGAGGATAAAAGCAGTCTACATGGAAAAAGATTTGAAAAAATGAATAAAGCAAAGGCTGCTGTCTTGAGCAACGAATAAAAAACTCGAATTGAAAACCAAATGGGCACTCTGATCTTGTATTAAAGACTAGGGACTAACTAACGTAAAGATCTCAAATGTCCGTCAACCAATCAATGAAAGTTGAACATATTCTCAATGTCCAAATGTTCAGTAGAATTACATCTAATGGCACCTGAATGCGTGCATAAGAGGCAATGCCCTGATTGATCTTTGAAACAAGGATGCTATGCCTTGAACAAACGAAATCTGAAGCTGAAATTGGCTCAGTATGAGAGGTGAAGGCTCACCAATGTTGACTGCCCACAAGCTGTACTTGTTGAACTTTACATCCTTCTTCTGCTCTGCATCATCAGTGAAGTGGAACTATAAATGTAAACTATTTATGCGTTACAAGACATTTTTTGTTGTTCGTATGATGAACGAGTGCGATAAATATGAAATGTACGAGTTAAGATCTTTAATTAAGGAACTGAAATCATTCGTTGACATCAATCTGTTTGTCAACTTACATGAAAAGTAGTATAAATAGGCATAATTAAATTGCTCTTAGCAGTTGGATTGAATTGACTCTTGACCCCAGCCTGATATTGACAAAAGTTCCTCTGAAACGCGATCATAAATAATTCAATAAATTGCTTGAAGGAAGCGAAGTAGTGCGGTAGTCGTACTGTCAACAAAAATAAGATTTAATTCCGAACTCTGTTTATTTCATAGCGTGAAATGACCATCTTCTCCTTGCATAATCACAGTTTCCTGATTAAGCAATTGCATAAGGGGAAAGATGGCACTTTTCACAGTTCAACCCCCGGCCTAACTGACTATGCAGACTTCTTCAAAATTTTTGGTAGTGCATCAACAGGCACGCATTTTTAGTTGAATCCTGGGCTTTGAATCATGAATTACGATTTGATAAAGGAAGATCAATACATATTTGTCACATTCGACATAAATTTAATGAAATAGTATAAATCTAAAAGGTGTAGCAACACAACCCAAATCAGGATCGAGATTAAATACCTACATACATACATACATACATACATACATACATACATATATCTTAATAAAATGCCTGTCATGAAAAAAGTTTGATGAAAAAAATCCAAACGTTATGAATCGGCATTTTCAACTGCTACGTCACTGCTCTTGACCATCTGCCAATAAATCTAACTGGCTGGTGAAACGTTATGCTTTGACACGGTGATGAAATCCAACTTTGAATGCGATAATAATCCATTTTAGAATTCATCTTGTCCATATACAGGTGTAAACCTTGCTGTTTAGATACTAAACATGTGGCTACTTAAAAAGTACGCAACGAAAAAAACTTAGAAGGAAGAAGAATACTCTTAGGATTGGATGAGTTCAACAGAAAATGTATCAACTAGTCATTATCGCGATCTCCGTCATCTTTTTGACTGCATAGCCCGAGCTTCCTTCGTACAATTCCAAGTCTTTCAGCATTTTCAACAGTTCGACAGAAGATATCTCAAGCACTTAGAACGTGCTCAATTAATCTGTATCAATTTTTGCTTTGCTAATAGAAAGCTATAAATTTGATGACAAGTCTAGGGGCTAGTTTTATCACAAATCTTCTCAAAGGTTGGTCTCAAAAGCCAGCGTCAGTGGCAGAATGTATAGAAAATCTTTAGAAATGGAATGAAGAAGATCAAGAAATAAGCTGTATTCTGAGACAGAGGCGTTTCAAAATGCAGGAAGCATAAATGACAGCATACTTGCTGAAGAGGAACTAAGCAATGGACGGAAGAACAGATCATATCCCCACGTGTAAGACCCAAGTAAATTTCACAACCAAAAAAATGTTTAAAGGGGCTTCAAGTAGTAAGCAGAAAGAGCAATCTGCTTTGAAGACAGGTTCCATTTCGCGAGGTTTGAGTACATAGGCAAACTTTTGTTGATGTCTAATTACAAATTTAAGTACCGTAAAGCCAGATGCACACTAGAGCATTTTGCGCTGAACAAAACCCCACGAATGACACTTTGCTTTAAGCAAAATGCTTCCGTGTGCGGCGGCTAGTTTGAGAAAATTTAGTCATTCGTGGCATAAATTCCTAAAATCAAACATGTTTGATAATTTTGGTCGCTCGTGGCACTGCTTCCATGTGCGACGAACAGAAGCATTTTGCTTTCGACTGAACAAAAAAGCGCATGTGTAAATAATTGGCGTCAAATTTAATTTTCATCATGCTTAGGACACTTTCAAAGACTCAGAAGAGCTAATAACTATGAGGCAATTCATTAACGAAGAGTTCCTTAAAAAGAAAATAGTGAACTTGTGGCTTGACTACCCATGTTTATATGATACGAGATCCCAAGATTTTAAAAACCATCACAAGCGGGAGAAAGCGATGTCAGAAATGGCTGAAAAGCTTGAGCAAAATAGCAAGTTCTCAACTAAGTTCATTAATTTTCTCCAAACTGTATCATATATGTAATCGGTAAGGTAGATGATAATCATGAAATCGGTGATGGCGGTGATGGCCGCAGCCTCCACAGGGTCGGTCGTTATCTAAAGCATAAACTTATGAGCTCAATTCGTTGGCCTGAAAAAATAATTACATCAACCTGCAAACAGACCAAATCTAGAGTATGATCATAACACTCTTCTAAACGTATGTAGCAGTAGTAAAACAACGATATTTTCTTCTAATTCTTGTTTGATGGACATATAATCATTTCCTGCCATCAATCAAAGACCAGATTCAAACAATTTCAGCCCGATATTAAAGAACGTTCCAGTTTTGCTGCTGGAGATCAGTGCCTCCATTACAATGAAGACGAAACAGCTAGCTCAATGGTTTGCATGACGACTCAATGCAATGACACCCTCTATTGTAAATCATAAATGAGAAAACTTCGATTTGTTTTCTCAAACACAATTCGTGTCAAAGCTGTTACACACAATAGGGGTCATAATGAATGAGGCCTAAAATTCTTCAAAAATGAGTTATTCAGAGTTAGTACGGGCTAAATGGCCCGAAGACATGGGCATTCCCTATCATGAACAAATCATTCCCTGTACGCAAATGCGAAATGACCATGTGATTGGTCCCTCGGCGCAGCTGCTACACGCCTGATATGCATTTCTACGCAATCAGATGGTTTCACTATCAAGAAGTCATTTTGATACATTCTGGAAAGTTTACAAATTGCTTCATGTCTATGTTCATGTCCTCTCTGTATCCCTCAAAGAAATTGGTCTTTCTAATGATGCCGTTTCCATTTTCAAAATGTTTTTCCACAGATCGAGAATCTTGTGCCGAAGGGTTTTGTTGAGTAAAAAGTAGCAGATTGGATCAATTAAGGCATTGGACAAGGTCAACGTCCAAAGAAAGCTAAATGTCCGTGCATCAACCTTTGTACTACTCAGTGTAGTAATATACAAAGAAACACCGTACGGGAAATAAAACAGAATGCTCAGTCCAACAATCAGCGCAACCATATTAAATGAGCCTCGTCTGCGAATCGGCTGTGCTTCTCTGGACTCGTTATGCACAGATTGGGCTTGAGCTTTGATTTCTTTCCGCACTTTGTAAGCAAAATGGCAAACGCGCACGTAAACAAACCCAATGACAGAGCACCCGATGGAGTTAACCACAGCTCCCATGATGAGTAGGGTCTCTTTCATAACTTGGAATTGGTAGAGAATAGAGAGCAAAATCCCTGTCACCCAAATGCAAGCGATGATTGCAGAGAACCTTTTTGACGTATTGACAGCATTGTGGGAAAATGGACGAAATATACACATGTAACGCTCGATGCTAGCAAGAACCAAGGTCGAGAACGAGACTGTCCACAACACCAAGCCACAAAAAGTTGTCGCCTTGGCAAGAATGCAGTTTTGGTAGCCTGCTAGTTGCGTCCCCATGAAAATTATCCATAGCAACTCGGACAAGAGTCCAGAGAGAAGATCCGTGATGGCAAGATTCAGGAGGATTTCTTTAGTACTTCCAGCAATCTGCTCCAATCGCCATATGGCAATCACAGCTGAAGAATTGAGGAAAACTATCAATAAGAAACTGATTATATTCAAAATTATGAGCAGTAGCAGAAGCTGCGATGTGTCGCTGGCATTTCTGTTGAGGACCCATAGTTCACCACACACCTCTCCGTCCATTCCTATTTCCTTGTTTTAAGACTGCCAACCTTGGTTGCTGAGGCTTGCAAAGAAGACTTCACAGCTAAAACTCACTTCCGTTGTATCAATTTGTGCCTACAAAAGAGAAGACAATAAAGGCAAACACTTCAAGTAAACCAGCTGTCGTTAAAGTGAATGTAAATGCTGATCAATGGCGAGAAAATAAAACACAAACAACAGTGCTTGCGGATCGGATCATAAAGATTAGATTGAGTACACAGAGACAGAGAGAGGGGAATGGGTAATCACAAAAGAATAATCTTAGGAATCACCAGTTTCAAGATTTGCGGATGAAACTGGTCCTACAAAGTTGCTGTTCGATTCAGCCCACATGGACGATTCTGCCTGGTAGTCTTATTTAACAAGCAGAGAACACGGAGAGACGACGATTGGCGCTCTTGTGTTTGAATGATTGGCTAACTAACTTGTTGAAATGAAATACATGTTTATATAGGCAAATAGCAAAGAGATAAAATTGCCAAACTCATCGATTTAGAATAGGAGCGGAAGGGTTGGTTGTGAATGACGCAAGTAGATGAATAGATGATGAGTTGATGGAAAGTAGGACAGGAAATAACAATGGATTGAATGAATAGAAGTGTGTAGTTAAGCAAAAATGGCAATGGCGAATAGATAGAAATTATGGGGGCAAGAAAGCTGAGTCACTACATAATGATTGCTGCCAGGTATGAATTTACAGGGCTTATTTGAAATGATTGTCATGCCAATAGTGAATGCAAGTTGTCAACCCAGGTTTAAAAAAGTTGTGTGATGAAGGATGACTCCTCCGTTGAGAAGCTGTCAGCGGAAGATGACATAATTTCGCTATTCGTTTCAACTCAGGCATTGCGATATATTTGAAATATGATGCCGATGCCGGTCCCAAGTCCCAATAAACTGAGATATTTGGCATCTGGCGACGAAGGAAGTGAGGAAGACACATGCCAGGCTCTTCAAGATGCAAATGCAGATGTGCACTCATCCGCACAGACGTTCCCACTCAAATGGGAATGAAGTCAGGAGAAGAGAAAAAAAGGAAGAGTTGCAATTTGTCAAACTCATTTTCTGTTCCAAAGCACTCAGATGATAATAATTGTAAAAACAGCAATACTGATATTTATGACAATAATGAGATTAGCACCGCTTAGGAATACCTGGTGGTATAGGCTTTTTTCGTCGAGTCTTTCCCTCAAATGTGCTTCGGGGGAAAGCGGTTGCAGAATCGGTTATGAGCCGGCAAAAATGAGTCGAGATCACTTTTGTCGGTCGATATCCAGGGACACCAACGTGGAGGTTTCTGCATTGTGGTATAGACTACCAACTTCTTTATGTCCTGGGTATAACTGTAAATGCATCTGGTTGTGGAGTTTCAACAAGGAAGAATGAGGTTGTCCTTTGTTGCAATGACCCTCAGGTCACCCTTGAGCAAGGTTTAGTATCTGCAAGCTCTTCAAGAGACAATGCAGTACTGGGCTGGCAACCGACAGGTGCTAGCCTGTGAAAGCCATGAATACAGTTTTTCTTGCCAAAAGCATTAAAAGGCAAAAGCATTACAAAGGCTTAAAGTAACTAGCATAAAGCAAGTCAAATAGCAGAATACTAACTAAAAGCAGCAAAGATACTCAGAAATCTTCTCACTGAGATACCAGTTAAGTAAAAATTAATGGCCTTTTACATCTTTAACATTAGACAAGATTGCCTTGAATAAAAGAAAGCTGAAACTGAGATTGGCTCAATATGAAAGGTGAAGGCTCACCTATGTTGACTGCCCACAAGCTGTACTTGTTGAACTTTACTTCCTTCTTCTGCTCTGCATCATCAGTGAAGTGGAACTATGAATGAAGACTATTTATGCGTTACAAGGCAGTTGTTGTTGTTCGTATGATAAACGATTGCGATAAATATGAAATGTTCGATTTAAGATCTTCATTTAAGGAACTGAAATAATTCGTTGACATCAATCTGTTTATCAACCTTCATGAAAATGTATTATAAATAGACGTAGTCAAATTGCCCGTAGCATTTGGATTGAATTGAGTCTTGACTTCAGATGATAAGAAGAAGTTCCTCTGAATTACTATCATAAATAATTCAATGAATTGCATGAAAGAAGCGAAGTAGAACTGTGCATTCATGTACGTGTGGCTATGTATGCCTGAATGTACTGCTATGTACGCATGTCTGAATGTACGGCTATGTACGCATGTCTGAATGTACGGCTATGTATGCCATTGGCGTCTAGGCAACGGGAAACCATTTCATAAAGTACACTTCCCTAAAAAGACGTAAAGCACTGGTGTTAACAATGGCAAGCATTTTACAATCACCAGGGAGCACAGATGTTTATAAAAACCTTGATGTGAATGACTGAGTCTCATTATTGAAACGCCTGAGAAGCAAGTTGCTGCACAAGACTATTGCCCTACATATCAATATTAACTCAGTTAGGACAGAAATTGGAAAATTTCAAAGCCCTAGCAGGTGAATTCATAGATATACTGATGACTGCTGGAACCATATTGGAGGATTCCTTCCTGATGTAATTTCCATGATAAAGGGATTCAAGGCAACTTTTCGCCTTGATTTCTCAGTCTACTGAGTCTAGATATCTACTGATGTTTGTGAAAGAGTATATTATCGCCAAACGCCTCTTTGGCTTATCGTTGCGTACCAATGTACAAATAATACCTATAGAGTTACAGCTTGAAAATAAAAAGTGGCTGTTAATACCTACTTACAGACCTCCGTGTAAGAATTGGCATATTTGAAGGGGGAGCTAGGAAGAGTCATTTCTGTTCCAAATCATATAATAATTATGTGATAATTGGGGATTTAAAAATGGAAGTAACAGACTGACTACTACACTTGTTGATGGAAGACCACGACTCAAATAGCCTTGTTGAAGCACATACCAGCTTCAAATCTGATAGTGGAAAATGCGCACATCTAATCCTCACAAATTAGCAGCTCAGCTGCTTTCCCAGCCAGGCTTTTGAATCAGGTTTCAGTGATTTCCATTACCTTGTGTGAATTATACTAAAAAAACCAACGTTAAGCTGCCCCCAAAGAAATTTAAGTATTGATGCTATAGAAACTTTTCAGAAAGCAAGTTCCATAATAATCTGACAGAAAGATTTGAAAAGCACACCCTTCGAATGACTACAATCGTGTTGGACACAGTTTCATGCGAACTCTTGGTAAACGTACCCCTTTGAACACAATCATCATTCGAGGCAATAATAAACCTCATTTGAACAAGAATTTGAGAAAGGCCATAGTGAACCGTTTGTTAAACGGGGTTGCAAATGAAACAAAAAATCCAAAGGACATAGCAGATTAGGAAAGGAATATAGTGGTTCGACTAAATAAAGCAGTAAATAAGACGTATTGAGAGTATCTAGATCCCAATGAAGCTGGCAAGAGCAAAGTGCTCCGGAGAACCAAAAAGCCTCTGCTGTCAAACATTGCCAAAATGGGTCAAATGAAATAACATTACGTGGCAATGGGTCAATTTTAACTGATGATAAGGATATTAGTGAATGCTTAACTCCTACGGTACAAACACAACAGATAGATTAGATATTGCTAGCCCTATTATCGAAGACAAACCGATAGTGGCAGATATTGCGCGGTTTAGAAGACCTCCCAGCATTTCCAAAATAAAAAACTTGATGAAACCTAGTCATCAATTCAATTTTTGCAAATTTGGCATAAAAGAGGTTTGGGATGAAATTAATGGATTCGACGATGGTTCAAAATCTATTAACGGTTAAATTCCCACAAAAACTTGGAAGAATGTATTTTCATGTTTTGGTGAAGTAAGCAATATTGCTAACTTCGTGATTGAAGACTGTTCGTTTCCAGAAAACCTTGAAAAGCTCATCCATCACATGCTTTTAAGACAGGAAAAACAACAACAATGAAGAATTTTCTACCAATAAGTGCTCGATCAGCAATGTCCAAGGTTTTTGAGAGGTTGATGTCGAAACCAATCAAGTCATTCATTAATCCAAAATTTTCTTAACTCCTGTGTGGATTCGGAGAAAGCTACAGCTCCTAAAATGCTTAACATAGAGCTACTGAGCAGTGTTGCAAGACACTTGACGAGTCAAGGAAAAATTGGGATGATACTAATGGACCTGTCAAAAGCCTATGACTGCATTCCCCACGATTTACGGTTAGCCAAACTTGAAGCATATGGTTTCGGTCTAGCAAGCTTGAATTTCATGCATAGCTACTTCACAGGCTATTAAGGGTAAGGTAAATGGTACTCATAGCAACTGGCAACAAGTAGAAATCTTTTGTCCCACAGGATTCAGTTCTTGGGCCCCTGCTAGTAAATATATTCATTAGCGTTTTCAATTACTTGATGGGGAACTCGCACGTCTGCACCTTTGCGGATGATAGTAAGATCTACGCATTTGATGATAGTATAGAAACCGTTTGAAAACTACTCAAAGGATACAATGACTTAGAATGGTTCTAAACAACTATATGGTAGCAAATCCAGAAAAAATTGAGAATATTGAAATTAATTGAAATAAATGGCATATCTATAAGGACAACTGAGGAGGTTAAAATCCTTGGAATGACAAATGATTCAGAGTTGCAATTTCAGAGTCACATTGAAGCTATTCATATAACGGCGAGCCAAAAAGCAAAGGCGTTATCTCGAATTACAAAGACTTTCATAAAATCAACCGTCAACTATTGTCTACTGATGTGGATGTTTTGTGGAAAACAGCACATGATAGAATGAACCAATTACATAATCGCGTCTTGAGGGTTCACCATGGCGACCACACATCCATATTTGAAAAATTGAAAGAAATGAAGAGCTAATGTAGCAACCTGTAAACCTAATGATTGAAATATATGAATAATGAGCCAATTAGATTAGTCTTCCTGTCTTGTCAGAGTCATTTATAACTAAATAAATAAAACTGTGACTCAAGAGTAAAGAATCTCCTCCAAGAACACTCTTTCAGACGGCATGAAATTGGCTCAAAGTTTAAAAAGTTCAAAACAATGATCAAAAGTTAAAGGGAGAGAATTGTTCGTGTATTTTATGTAAAAAATAAATTGCAAGCAAATATCTGGTTTATACAAGTTTATTTTAAACTACGATGATTACCAACAGTAAATAAGTTAGCTTTTATCATTGTTGATACCTGGTTTCTGATGCGCTCGAAGTCTAGTTTGCGACGCAGTATAAATGGCTATGTATGTCTGGCTTTATATGTGGGTGTATGGATGGAATTCATGTATGGCTATGTATTCAGGGCTAGGTATGCATGGCTATGTAGAGTATGTATGGCTATGTATGTACGTATGGCTATGTGTGTGGATGAAATTTATGTATGGCTATGTATACAGGGCTATGTATGCATGGCTAACACAGCATGTATGGCTATGTATGTACGTATGGCTTTGGATGTATGTATGGATGGAATTTATGTATGGCTATGTATGCAGGGCAATGTATGCAATGGCTGTGAATGTATGTATGTTTACATGTATGGCTATGAATGTATCTATGTTGACATGTATGTTTGTATGCATGTATGCCATGCAGGCATATAAACCACAAAATAACATACCTAGCTTTTATTGCCAACAGCAAAACGAAAGTGAGCATTTGAAAGACTTCAAAGTAGCACTTTATCTAAGAAACAGTTCCTTTTCTTCTAACTTGACAGTTGAATATGATGAGATTGACACACGAACAGAGACAGCACTTGTAGGTAATGTGACTTCTGTGACAGTTAGAATGCATCTGATTGTTCAGCTGGACGTTTAAAGCATGACCAGACGCGAATCGCGTTTGTTGCTCCACAACATTTTATTTCTCACTGCGTTTCCTGGTTCTGCGCACCAGCGAGTCAAGAACGGTTATGATATCTAAGGCGGCGGATGAAACGGACAGACATACCGAAGCTCAAAGAAATATTTTCATCATTTCAATTTTACTTCATCTAAATAAATAATCTATTAAATAGAATGAAAATATTCATGTTAATATGATTTGATGACATTATGTGATGCAACTTGTGTAGACCTGATGTCTGGGGAAACGCATTGCAAATCATTCAGAGACGAATTCCCACACACAAGCTGTCAACCATAAACAAACAACAGTCAAATACTATATTCAGCGTAAAAAGGCATTGAACACTTGCCCTGGCTAGTATTTCAGGGGACAGTTCAGGACAATGTTACGCTTATTAACCAGCGTCCTGGTCCTTCTTCTCGATGTGACCGAACCTACTGGCTCCTACGGCTGGAAGTACAGACTGTTGGGGCCCCTCCTCAATTAAAGTAAAAGCTAAGCTCGAGCAGGGTTTGATGCACTGGCTAAAGGGTCTGTAATCAAGCCCCTAAACCACAGAGCTGTGCTCACATAAAGACATAATCATACGTAGGACTGCACCTAAGATGAACATGAGTTGTACCAACTCCATTCGTTGTTCTGGTAAATCGAAATTGATTGGTTCTGTCGGAAAATTTCACACATGACGAGAAAGAATAGAAAAGATACGGGACTGTGGTAGCATGCATGACGTGCAAGTGACAGAAACAGTGCTATCTATACAAGAAATACTCGGCAAATCAATCGTCTCTACCGGACAGTTTGATTCTTAGAAAGGGCTCTTGTGCGTGACAACGCTTTAATAGACCTTATGACTGGAATACAATTTATAATACTCTACAAACTTCTACGCCACTTAAACTTCACCCGTCCGAAAAATTATCACACGATAGGATTAATTGAAAATCGCTGTACGAAAACTATTTATTCTAAAATCTAGCCACCAGTGCTATCATTTTAGTGTCTAAATTCATTATCTGCTTGAGTACAAGAATTCATTTTATGTTTATATATCTATCTACTTGTTTCCCCCAGATCTTTACACGTATCTTGAATATGATGTAATAATTCTCTAGCCACTACAGATAGCCAGTGTTTGATACTACAAGATAGGTTAGCGCCAGTAAAAGAAAGGTAAACGAGCAAAACTGTGGAATAAAGAAGTTCTTAATTGCATTTATAGGAAGCAATGACGAAGCTGCAGGATGAGTAAAAAGCCTTGCATGTCAAAGAAATGCATTTACTTGTAATAAATGCGACAGCCCTGCAGACATAAAAAGCCCAACATTTGGCAGTCTGGCCCTGCATCCCATTGGGATACACGAACTACCCCTCATTTTGATACCCCTTGCTGCTGAATACAAACTTGAACTAGATTTTATAACAGGAGGTTTGACTCAGTCCCAAATAATTCTTCAATATTCAGCGTAACTGGAAAGAAGAAACTGGAAGCCTCTCAAAAAAGCCCTAAACTGCCAGGGCTCGTTCGCATTTGAAATGATTCACAGTACTACAAGAGGAAGATCCATTATCTAGAGACACTTCCAAGACAAGAAAACTCCTGACAGCGTCGAGAAAACTACGACAACCTCAGCAAGGTGAGCGATGGAATGAAAGCATGTGGATGAATCTGAACTACCTGCTATACTTCTTTTACGAATTCCACCCAGTAATAGTGTCCAGGTCCTTCCTCTGTACATGACCACATCTCGTGATTCTTACGCCCGGAATTACAAGAAGCTAGTGACTCCCCGTCGCTCTCAGCAAAAGTTTAGCTGAGGGTGGATTCAAACCACGGACTATAGGAGATCAATGTGCAAGGATCTTGCAACTGAGCTGTCATGAAGCCTAAACCGTCATAGAATTTGGTAGACGGTGGAAAATTCTGCGTGAGTTTGTTCAAATTTCTCAAATAATCAGATAATAATTCTTTGAAATAGAAAAGTATAATCTACGGCAAATTGAAAATAATCGAGTCTTCATCGACTCACAAAATAACACAATTCGCATCTTCCCCATCCTTTGAAGCGAACTTTTCTCGTCTTTCGGCAAGTCTCAACTGTCGATCGAGCTCCTGTAATTTCTTTCGGTGATCTCGAATTTTTTCTAACTCCTCCTTTTTACCTTTTTCGCTTAAATCCTTCTCCAGCGTCTCCACCATAGCGAACAGCTCCTCCGCCGCCTTCTCAGCCGATGCCTGCTTCTTCATGTCAAGTTTAGCGAGCTCTTTTTTATCATTTACAACTTTCTCTTTGACACGTTCTAACATCAATGTCCGTGCTTCTAATTCCGCCTCAATAAAAACAGTCGTCTCTTTGTGAACACTCAACAGTTCATCAAGTTTCTTCTTCTCTTGATTCAGTGACATTGTAACTTGCATCTTTTTCTTTTCAAGATTCTGACAAGCGTCGCCTAAAATGAAAGAAAGATCTATAACCCTCTTACCTCAATTTATCCTTAAATCATGCTTTAGTCAATATTGGGTTATTCTTAAATTCCTTCTTAATCACTCCTAAATAGATCTTACAATATTCTTAGATTATTCTTACATTATTAATGAATCACTTTTAAATCATGCTTGAAATAGTCTAAGATTATGCTTAGATTGTGCGTACGTTAATTGTCAGTTAAGCTACTTGCGAAATTTGAATCCAGGACTCAAAATATGGAAATATCTACGGAACCGGCATAAAAACCCCCAAAAAAATATGCTTGTGCCTTCAGATACACAAATCCATAATTCATAAACAGCTAAGGTATCAAGAACTAAATCATTAAAGGATACATTGAATGAATATACATCGTAATAATGCAAAACATTTTACACATGCATGATGTACAGCAGGCATGAATGGGGGACCCTTGAAGGAGCTTTGCCTAATTTTTGGGGTGCCCCCTAGCTATGACACAAAGACTGCCCGTTCCACAATAGTTCGAGATCAAAATCTAGAAGTCCTGTCTGGGCAAGTACTTAAGCCTACTACCTAGCAATCTGAAGGACAATTTTTAGGTCACCAAGAGTTTGTGCTTATGGAGAAATACCTTAATCCGTCGTCTATCGTGCAATTTGTATAGCTCCTTCCTCACAATATGAAAAACAGTTAGCTCTGTATAATTCGAACTCGCTTAATTCAAACTTTTGGTAATTCGAACAAAATTTTCAGGTCCCTTGAAAATTTCAAACAAATAGCCTCTATAATTCGAATCTCTGTAATTCGAGCTTTTTGTAATTCGAACATTTACGATGTCCCAGAGACTTAGAATTAGGACAGCTGCGCCTGGAATTTGACTAACCGTAGGGTCTGTGAGCACATTTTCCCCACCTAGCTATCTTCATGCCTACTTTCTTCATCTTGCCATCTTGGAAGAGGATCGTCTCTATCCCCTCATGAGGTAGGCACCTCTGATGACTTCATCTTGTTTACGTAAATCTAATGTTGCACGAGTTCCGATGTGATACATGATACTTGCTTACCAACTTGTAGCTCTGCTTGTTCCTGGGCTTGTCTGAATTTATCTTCCATATCAGCTAGTAATCCTTTTTCTCTACGAATCAAATCCCATTCAGCCTGCTTATCGTTCTCATAATCTTCCAGTTCTTCGGCATTTAGGCCACTTTTTTCTTCGGGTCCTGATGACTGAGCAAGCTGTTTCTCGAGCAAATTTATTCGTTTCCGTTGCTTGTATAAAACCTTCTTCCTCTCCTTCATTTCTTTGTCGATACCATCACACCTTTGGCAAAATAAATATTTCCTATAAATCTATCTTATACAATGGCATAACGCTCATGTAAACAACCAAATTAATAGATGAAGCAAATAAATTCACTTCAATTTCATTACCAAAATAACATGTCAAGAAGGCAACATATCTTGCATCAGCATCGTTTAGATGGACAGGACTTGCTATGAAATGAATTTTCATGCTAGATTTCATAAGTTATCAATATGTGTGAAATCATTGCCTATTCCTCGCCAACTTTGCACTTCGGCTACGAATATAATGTGTTACTGACTGATTTTCAAAAGTCGATAGTAGCTTAACTGAGCAGAAATGCACACAAAAAAGAACAGAACGACACAGTTCGTGAAATAGTTTCAAAAAAGGAAAGAATCGTAACAACGCAACTTACTTTCGGTTGATCTGCTCTTCAAGTGTCAAAACTGGCTCCAATTCTTTTTCATATTTCCTAATATTTTCCTTAATAGGATCAACAAGGACTTTCTCACTCTGAATATGACTGTCTAATTTCGTATTAGTTTCTGTGACCATCTGCGATGCCTTTAGCAATGCCACCTGGTGCTTGCTGAGCAGTTCCATCAAAATTTTTCTTTGCTCTTGCAGTTCCTTTACTTCCTCGCGATTTTGCCAGTCAACAATTTCCTTACTTTCCACAAGTTTTGCGTCGATCTTGCTAAACTTTGACTCCATCTCCAGTAGCTTTTGCGTTGCTTCTTCTACCTTTCGCCTTTTCTTTTTTCGTTCCATGATCGTCTTCCCCTGCGCAACAAGCTCCTCTTCCTCAGCCTCTTCAGCTTTACTAAGCTCTTCTCTCACCTGAAAAACCAGAAGGGGGAACCGATGAACGGTCGAATAGTTCAACAGTAAGGTACAAATTCATCATGCAGCGTTGGGCCTAGGCTTCACAACTGAGGCGAACATTTCAACACTTTCTTTACAGTGCCCTGTTGTATGAGGTAAGCTGGCATGACTTTTAGAAGTAGCAAACTGCAAATGACTTGCAAACTTGATGAAAGTACTTACCTCTTTGATCCTTTTTTGAAGTTCCAACTGTTTGTTTCTATGTACCATCTGGATGCCCTCTAACTTCTTCCATTGAGTTTGCAGCTCGGTCTTGCCTTCAATTAAGCCACGTTTACCCTGCAGAGTTTCTAATTCGGCCGCTTTAACAGCCTCCTTTGCCTGTGTTATTTGAATATGTGCATTTTTGACCTCGTCTTCATATTCTCGTTCCAGTACATCTAAAAGATTTCTAAGTTCATCAGTTCGCAACTTTTCGGTACCACAAATTCCCGCCTTTGGCTCTTCTACCGCATCAGCTTTCTCTTCTGTCGATGGATTCCTTCTCAACCCTTCTCTATAGCTTTCAAACTCTTCTTGCAATCGCAGAACTTCTTTCCTTTGCTCGTCAATTTGCACCTTCTCATTTTCCCACTTTTTAGACAATTCTTCTTTTTCTTTCAATAGCTCTTTCTCCCTATCTTGCACTGATTTCTGGTGCATTTCCTTAAGTTCTAGAAGCTTTTTCATTTCATTTTCTAGCTTTTCCTTTTCCTCTTCTTGCTCTTGCTTTATTCTTTTCTTCAGTTCTTCCAAATCTCGCTGTGCGTTTTCTCGTGTGCGCTCCTGCTCTTCCTTTATCTTTAGCAAATTGTTTTTCTGCGCTTCAAGATGCTTTTGCGTCTCCTGCACTTCTAACTGTATTCGCTCTTCCTCTACAAGTTTCTCTGACTTTAGCTTCTGGATCTCCATCCTGGGCACAAATAAAGTTGACAGAGACTATATTTAATTAAAAACAGTCCAAAAACTAAAAATGATTTGAATTAACAACTCAGGAACAAAATAACAGAGACGAAAATAGAAAGTCTGAGGAATCAGGAGTGAAGAAACGGGCAGTTAAGAGAAGGGGATAAATGAAAAAAACAAGACATCCAGAGGCTACAAAATCTGACCAACTCCTTTTAGAGACAATAAAATGCGGGTGATGTGCAAGAAATTTCATTTGAAAAGACAACTTCTGAAATGGTCGTCTACCTGGAGTCTCTGCATATCCTCTGCTACAGTAAGTCGAACAGAACAAATTAAAAGGAAATATAGACCGAGTCGTGCGGTTTCAACATTGCAATATTTCCCCTGATCATTGGGATGGTGAAAATACCGAAAAGATAATCGAGAGGCACTCTTAAAAGTTGAATGTTGAATCACTACGAGCTACACCAGATGCTGGCATATATTTGTCGCACCTCTTCATAGATAGAAGACTAAATCTGACATCTTTACCTCGCCTCTTCAAGTTTGAGGGAGTCCTCTTCGTTTTTCTTCTCTAATTCTTTCCTACAATGTGATAAAACATATCAAACAACAGTATCTGTATCAGATTTTGCAGCAGTACATCGTGCACTTGCATAATGTGTGCGACATTCCAAAGCTACATACGAGCAAGAGAATGGAGATCATTTTTTTACAATAATCGCTGTAGAAGTAGACGTAAAACTACGAATCGGTTCATGAACACAAAAACGCCTCTAAATTCAGTGTTTACTTTTTCTTATACACGTGAATCTACCTAGATGTCAAAGGTAGGAATTTGGACACTGAGAAGCTTTTTGCTTATCTAGCGGTGTCCAGGTCCTTCCTCTCGATGTGACCACACCTTGTGACTCCTACGCCTGGAATTACAGAGAGCTGGCGACTCTCCTCACTCTAAGTGAATCTTAGCTGAGGAGGGATTCGAATCACTGACCATCTGATCAATGCGCAAGAATCTTACCATTGAGCTATCCCGACACCTTAAATTCAGTGTGATTAGTGAAATAGAACCCAGCATTATCTAAGACGACCTTGCTGTAAACACAGAGTTAAGCTAGCCTCGTTTTCATGTAACATGGTGTGAAAGTAATTATCTAATATAATCTTTTGTTAGCATAGTTTTTTGTGAGTTCATAAAAAGGAGCGCGAAAGAAAGTCTAACTTTCTGTCGATGCATGAATAACTTAAAAGATACAACAGACCTGGTTGTCAGCAGAATCTTCTCTCTACTGAAACAGAGAGAGAGAAAAGTCGACAGAGTTAGACTCTTACCTCTTACTCTCAAGAAGCCTCGCCTCTTCCCGGTGCCTCCTTTCCATCTCGAGACTGCAACAGGACATGAACATCAAATAACGTTTTTGTACGAATTCGAAGCAAGATTAGGCTAGAAAATTATTACCAAGAGATTAATTGTGCTTAATGCACATGACCAATCGTTAACTAATCGACAGATTACCACGTGCTGGATAATGTGACGTGGAGAGCTCATTACTTACTCTGGGTTTACAGGGTGGGGTTTGGGGCATTTACAGCAAATGAAATGCTGCATGGCATCATTATTTAAGCACATGCATCGCTATACGAGACTCAAAGAAGTAATACCATTCGTTCAGGGCGTTGCTGAGAAAGTGGTGATTTTTTTTTCTCAGTTTCAAAAGCAACATTTCACTGGGAATGAATCTTGATGTCAAAAGAAGGGGAACAAATACATCGATTTGCTTCCAAACCGTTTAAGGATATGAGAAGGAGTTACATGCTACTGGTCAAGTGTCAAGCAAATAGTGATCTCCCTAAAAGTGTTCAATCAATTCTACGACATCCATATGGAATGAGCCACATCATTTACGTACCCAGCATTGTAGAATAGGTAGGACCTGGCTTCAAGTTCTTTTGATGGAACAATCGACGATAAATTCTCAACTGATGCGTATTTCTGCCTCAGTTTGGCAGCTTCTGCCGGATGATTAAACCTGAACATGTTCGTTTTGCCCAGTAGAATAACAGCGCCTAAAACGACAATACCATAGGATGTCGTCGAGAGGCAAAGACATGTGAGCTTATTGCTTGCAATTTCAAGGCTAAGCATGACGATAGGAGGTTAGCATCGAATTGAGATGAGCAACATAACAAACATCGAGAGAAACTGAAAACACCTTTTGCTGGCACCTCGCAAAGACGCTCCATGACTTTACTGCCTTCTAAAACCTATTGTTTCATGTCACGCTATGCTTATGGAACAGTACGGAAGTAAATTAACCCAAACTTGCTGAGTCTACTACTTTTCACGACCTTGGATCAATGCCAGTGGGATCCACAGATCGAATAGTCTTAAACACAAAGTGCTGCGCGCTCGCTTGAATGCACATATGTCTACCTATCGATAATAGAACTCAAACAGCAGGCAGCAGAAGAGATCAAGGCAAATATACCTTGGCTAAGTCGAGTTGTCTTCTTAACTTGCGTCCCGTTGATGAAACAATCCACTGCAATGGGCTGCAAAGTCACATTTCCTTCAACACTCTCGAGAATGCAATGCTGTGCTTCTATTCCTGGCCCGTGTAATACTGCAAGGAAATTGATAGGCGTTGAGCGAATCAGAATGCTTAAAGATAATGGGTGGTAGTAACTGGACTAGATGGAACGCACATCGAACTGTCTAGTACATCCCGATCGACGACAACGCGAATCTAACTATTCATATCAGACGTCCTTTTGAAACGGAGATGTATTCGACGGGCACAACCTGCATCGCAGAAGAATCAAGTTTGTCCCAACTTTAACTGATATTCATTTCCCAACATCGGAAGGATGCGAAAATAAGCTAGCTTGGTGGGAAATTTTTTGGACGGCGGGTTGAATTCGCCTGAAAGGGGAATCGAGCCCGGGTTTCTGGTAGCACATCTTGCTCTTTTCGTGTCAGTTCGAGAGTAGATGACTAAGTTTGCTATGCGGGACGTCGTCCAGCTCTTTTGATATTGGTAGACTCTTTTGATATTGGTAGACTCTTTCGATATTGGTAGACTCTTTTGATATTGGTAGACTCTTTTGACATTGGTAGACTCTTTTGATATTGGTAGACTCTTTCGACATGTACGCGATCCCGCCGCATACGAGTCAATTGTTGAGGTCGTCACAGCAGATTTCCAACCATACTAACAGCACTACTGGTGATTTTGATCAAGGTTAAAGAATGAAAATCCAATTGCGTCACTTATTTTCACAAAAGAAAGCAGGTACGGAAATTTGAGACATCCAAGCGAATCACGAAATGAAAAGTGTAGCAATGTTTGGCAATCATGATGAAAGATGGGATGCCAAAGCCTTTTGAAGATAATAGAAACGGGAAGGAGGAAATTTGAGAACGGTGCAATATCTGGAAACATAAAATATACAAAAATAAGAAGAATCTTTCGATAAAGTATGTTTTTGTGCTTCAGATAGTGTGATTTATAAACTTCTTCTTCAGAAAAATAGCATCCATTCATTACACTTGCTACCTAGAAACTGAAGATAGATTAATTTGGACACTGAGAAGATATGGATATCGAGCAAGGAACTGGTCATTCTTCTCGATGTGGCTCTACCTCATGATTCCTACGCCAGGAATAACAGAGAGCTAGCGAACTCTAACTGAATTTTAAGACCCGAGCCTCACGCTCAAACGACGACTGATCATAGATACAATCAGTAAGAAGTTAAGGAGGAGTGAAGAAAGAAAATAGGTATCGCATTCTGTACCAACTGGACAGTGCACTTTTCTTTAATATGATATACAATAATTTTTAATATTTACACAGGCTAATTTGGTCAGTATATGAAATAGAATGCCAACTTTCAAGAGCATATCCGAGAATATTCTGCCCCTAGACGAAGAGCAACGAAGAATGTGACCAAGTAACAGGAAAATCGGGAACAGAAGTAAGAAAAAGGAGACTCCAAATGCAGGACCATGTAACCAGGGAAAATCCCCCTTTTGGGAGAGGTTAACAAAGCGTTGATACGAAAGCGAGGCAGAGGAAGGGGACCAGCAAACTTGGCAATCACCATCCAGAAAGATCTCAAGGGTCTTGGAGCAATCCTGGGCGGAGGAGAAGCGGAGGAGAAGCGGAGACTCTGGAGAACATTGCGGTGATGAACAGAAGGGATTTCCAGAGATTGATCACTACTGTGATGACATACAAAAATACGTGTATGTTCTACACAACCAATTACTATATATATATATATATACATATAAATAAATATATATATATATATATCACGGACCTGTTTCTTCAAGTTAAAAAAATCAGATGTACAAAGTCAAGTTAAAACATAACTTATATTCAATAGTTATGGGATGGTCCTACTTACCAATATCCTGTTTGACAGTTGCATTTTCTCCACCCACGTGAGTCCTTCCATCCTAAAAAGCAAAAACTGCCATAAAAACTGGACGAAGCTGGTTAATATACCATTGCCGAATTGAAGTTGGAGCATACTCCTATAAACTTGGCGTCCCTATTATGAATTTAGGAATTTCAGCGAAGTTCTATGAGCATTCATCCAAAGAACATGCAATTTATGGAACGTCTTGCCTTCTCCTTGCTTTCCTGAATCTTACAAATTGCCATCTTTAAAATCTAAGATCAATAGACTTGATCTGATCTCTCTCTCTTAGCCTTTCGCATTCTTCCTCTGTTGGGGCTTTGCAAAGGCCACCGCGGCCTTTCCCCAACATAACTCTCTAAAAAAATTGATAACTTTTCTTCAAAATTCTCTCAGATTCGCGAACACAAATAAAGTAAATTGACACGACACGTACTTAAGAAGACTTGGTGAGTGAAATCAACCATATGAGAGACGGCACTTTTTACGGATGACGGACGACTGAGATCCGTCCAGTATTAGTCATTATGCATCGTAGCCCCTTCTTTAATACGTATTTTGCTATTGCTTGCACTTCAAATGGGCCGGTGGCTCAGTTGACAGTGTGTTCGCCTAGAAATCCAACATTCCCGCGTTCAATACCGGCCCTCGCCAACTCAGCGTGCAATACGCCGTGTATGGTGGGCGGTGGATGGGCACTCTCTCCACCTCAGCAAAAGATCCTTCCTTGCTTCTCTTCAAGAAGTATCTCAATGAAACGAGCATTGATCAATAGTTATAGAACGAGGCTAGAGAAATTGATGCTACGGTTTCATTCAAGCTGCAAAAAATCTTACCCTCAGATGATAAAGAGTAACGCCAGTGCTTAGAATGTCATCATCAACGCAAACCAAATGAGGCAGCTCCGATTCCATCTTAACACCAAACCCTTCCCTTCTAAAAGCGAGTGCCCTCTCCTGAAAATTCATGAAGAGAATAAAAATATTGATTTGAAACGATGAAATTAAAGGTAAGTTGAGTTAACATCATCAACTATAGCATTGTGAGGTAGTATGGCCAATTCCTTTCTCGACTCCATTTACCCCCAACTTTCCGTTCGGTACACAATCAATACTGGGTAGACAGATAGAGGGCATCCAGAAGCGGTAACAAATGTGCCTCAAACACAAGTCTTTTAGTACAATAAACACGTAATTTCAAACTGTATCAAATACCCTTACTAATTAAAGAATTACCATCGCGAAAATAATTTGCATCTCTCACACGGAAAGATAGATAAATAGATAGATAGATAGATAGATAGATAGATAGATAGATAGATAGATAGATAGATAGATAGATAGATAGATAGATAGATAGATAGATAGATAGATAGATAGATAGCCATAGATAGATAGATAGCCATAGATAGATAGATAGATAGATAGATAGATAGATAGATAGATAGATAGATAGCCATAGATAGATAGCCATAGATAGATAGCCATAGATAGATAGATAGCCATAGATAGATAGCCATAGATAGATAGCCATAGATAGATAGATAGCCATAGATAGATAGATAGCCATAGATAGATAGATAGATAGATAGCCATAGATAGATAGATAGCCATAGATAGATAGATAGATAGATAGATAGATAGATAGATAGATAGATAGATAGATAGATAGATAGATAGATAGATAGATAGATAGATAGATAGATAGATAGATAGATAGATAGATAGATAGCCATAGATAGATAGCCATAGATAGATAGCCATAGATAGATAGATAGCCATAGATAGATAGCCATAGATAGATAGCCATAGATAGATAGATAGCCATAGATAGATAGATAGCCATAGATAGATAGATAGATAGATAGCCATAGATAGATAGATAGCCATAGATAGATAGATAGATAGATAGATAGATAGATAGATAGATAGATAGATAGATAGATAGATAGATAGATAGATAGATAGATAGATAGATAGATAGATAGATAGATAGATAGATAGATAGATAGATAGATAGACACTTTCATAATTACTTTTCGCATTAATATTTCTATTGGATGAACATATTTAGCCCTCTTGATGCCTATCCTTAGGCAGTAATATCATCTTTGCTCACGTCAGGAAATCCGTTCAACTTTGGCCACTGTCAATATGAAATACACTGATAATTTCAGGCCACCATAAAAGTACTTTCCTACACCTGTTACGAAATAGTGCATACAGAAACAAATATGAGCCAAAAGGATGCCTTCTGAGCATTCGCTTAAAATAACACACTGATGAAATAACTGGCAATCAAGAGCATAACCATGCTGCAATTTACAGACCTCCATGATTTTCTGTGTTTCCTTCCATTTTTTATTCCAATCCCTTGTTAGCTGATCAACTTTTGCTTGATTTTCATTTATTCTTTCCGCCATTCTTGTTTCCTCTGCAATGTTAACAGCAACCCCAGCACTGCTCTAAATGATATTTAAAATAATACTAATAATAATGGTAGTAACAACAATAATAGTCGCGATACTAATTATGATAATAATGATGAACACGAAAGACATTAGTACCATCTTAGCGTAGGGTCAATATTTCACATCGTTGCGATTCGGAACGAACTCAAAAATCTTAAATAAAATGCCTATGATAACATACTTATTCAATTAATATCTGTCAACATTAGAGACTCTAATTTCTATTGACAATGAATGCAATCATGCCAACAAACGATAGGTTCACAAATTTCCCAGCAAAGACGAGAAATTTCTTTCAAGGGCGACGAAAACGACAACGACAACGACAACGACGACTACGACGGCAGTCAGCACAATTTAGAGTTGGACGACTTCCGTTGGTCAACAACTTCCTGGGATTCTATTTCGATGTTACTCCGCTTCCTTTCGTCTTCGACTTTTATGTCAATACCTAGGTTGCATAATGATTTGGGTTCTCGAGGAAGAGCTTTTGGATTCTCTGATAGGCATCACATCAACAAAAGTTCCTATCAATGTGCAAGAATAACTCAATCGTAAGATGCTTGCTCCTTGAAATCATAGCCTGGTGGTTCGAGCCCCACTCCAACTTAGACTTTTCTTAAAGAAAGAAGAGTCAATAGCTCTCTGTAATTCGAGGCGTAGGAATCGTGACGTACGGTCAAATCGATAAGAAGGGTCAGGATATTTCGTAACATGCATAGCTTCTCCGTGTCCTAAAAATCTTATATTTTCAGATGCTAAGTAGCATGCATAAAAAGATCAGATGAAAGTTGATACATATAACAAGCACTAGGTTAGCAAGAAGAAAATTGGAAGAAAATTAGAAGCGGCATCTTAAAGGACAACTGTATTATGTTGCATTCTGTAAAAATACACGTAGGTATGTCTACGGTAAAAATTCACTGGTGTTGTGATTTGGAATTCTATACATGAAGCGGAAATCTTGAGTCATTGCAAAATACCTGGTTCGTTGATGACAGCATGTTTCTAAGCTTGTCGATTTCTTCTCTCAATTCTCTGATAAGCCTAACATTTGGATCCTAATGAAAGTGAAAGAGAATACGTTAAATGCTTGCAAATCACCATGGAATAAAATTCAGACCTGTGCCATTTCATTGCTACATTCACAATCTTCTCATCCGCTTTCTTCTGCATTCGGGAAAATCTTTTGAGAATCTGAGCACCCCGACGATTGCTTCAAAACATAACTTAATGGCAACAAAACACAAGTACACGAATCTCTGTTCTATGCTCGGATGCATAGCAAGGTATTGGCTGTAAAAACAGTACCAAGTAGAAAGCAATTGAAACAGTGCTTGGGACACGACCTTTTCTTTAGCATTTACAGCTACGCCTGGATTAGGGCAACTCTTAGCAACTTAGTCAGATGTAGCTCCCTTGAACTTCCATCGACTGGAATGTTGGTTCGCGCGGAAGAATTGCTACGACCTCCACTCGTGTCTTATGGGACACTTATGTCTTATGGGACGCTTATGTCTTATTGGGACACTCAGGGTTGAAATAAGTCTGATGAAGG